>JAXBDA010007965.1:0-16105 GCA_036023075.1 Gaultheria prostrata
ACCCCTGAGTCAAATTACACCAAAAGTCCAAATGTGGCTTGTGTAAACCAATTTCACCCCAACACTACACATCACATAAATCCTCTTATCACTTAACCAATTTTATCATTTCCCAAAATTCCTCACACTACCCCAATGCTATTTCCCGAAAAATAATATAATTTTACGGGTCTTTACAGGAGTGCCCCTGCTTGTTTTATTTTGAAAAGGAGAATGTCGTGCATGTGTCATCATGTATGTCACCCCAAGTCTCAAAAAGGTGTTTTCAACAGCCATGGGTAGTTTCACTACTCGGTAGGTTAAGTTCCCGTGTGTTGGAACCAGAGCCAATCAATTTTCTTGACCATCCAAGACAAAGCAATAAGGCTGTTGAAATCTGGATAAATGTTTAAGGCTAGACCGGATAACAGGAAGCCGTTTGAGCATGGCTGACATTGAAGGTGTTTGATTAAAGGAAAACGGTCTCAAAAAGGCTGCCCCGATCCTCAGTATTTCTTTTGACAGATCCTTTGAATTTGGAAAATAGGACTTTGGAAGAATCTGAAAATGGACTAAGTTCTTTAGTAATCTCTCATCAGGATACTAGTATAAGCATCCTCATAAATGGGGTTGATTACTCTTAAGCTCAGTTAAAGTCACTGATGAGAGTTTATTGAAGATTTTAGGCCATGTTGATCATCCTTAGTCTCATTTTCCTAAGGACTAGGCGACTTTAAACAACGTGCATTGAAATGCACGACTCTTCATTGGGCAGGGCAACCTCTCAAGACCGCGGGAAAAGGTGACAATTCAAGGTCTGACTGACCAAAAGATTTATGCTAAAGTGTGTGCATGCCAAATGATAGCAGTATATACAAAACACGGTAAACAAGTAGCATGGTATGTGCAAAAACGGTAGACAGGTAGCATGCTGACAGGATATAGGAAAGCAGTAAACACGTAGCAGGATATGTCACATAATCCTACCCTGTAGGTCCTGTCGTAGGTTGGAAGGTTCTACGGTGATCTAAATGCAAAGGCCGGGTTTTGGTTTAGGGGGGTACCTAGACTAGAGCCAATATTTGCCTTCCAGTGTCAAGTGTACTACATGACAAAGGTTAAAACGGCAGGATGACTCATCATCGTCTAGGGGTGCCGAGATCTTGGGATGTCCTAACACCGGCAAGCTGTGTAGGGTAACCAAGAAGCAGCGGCGGGGCTTATCAAACATCGATGCACGTGAAATGCAAAAAGATTTTCAATAAAATAATCTTCGAAATCCCACAAATATTTTTCAAGTCTAGCTCGCTTTTTAAATTAATCGACATTTTGAAATTTTACGCAAGAAAATAACCGAGAAAGCTCCAGTCCGGATGGTCGAGCTTTCACCCTGACACCGATCCTTTCTCCGACAGCACTAGGCAATGTCGTTTTTGTCAAGCTCTTGAGGCCGTTTCACAAGTGTAAAATGCCAAAACAAAAATTAATTTAAGAGAATCCCCAGCAGAGTCGCCATTTTGTGGACGGCAACTTCCGGTGTTAGGAAAATGTTTTTGAAAATATGAGTCGCCACCCGGGATTTAATTTAGAAAATCTTTTGGTACCCGAGAAACCGTTTAAAAATAATTGATGACTCTTGTGCCGTTCGGAAAAGATTTGGTCTGCGAAAAAGATTCTTTTTGGGTCCGAAAGCCAAGTTACGGGCGGGGAAGGTTTTTTTGGAAAAGTCTTTGACAATTAATCAAGTAAATAACAGGAAATAACATATAAATGAAATTAACATGATTACATAGAAATAAAACAAAGTGAAGGGACTGAATATTAATAAAAGGTAATTGAGGGAAAAAATGTAATTTTAAAAATGTAAACCACACCAGAGGATAAGAAAACAGGGGAGGTTTTCTGGGAAAACAGGGGAAAAGAAAGGAGAGCCGCCCGGCTCTCTGGAAGAGCCGTCCGGTTCTGAATCAAGGCCGATAGGCCTTCTGGCCGTTTTTTGCAATATATCTTCTATCCTCTGGAAGGGATGGAATTTTGACTAGAAAATTGGTTTTCTTTATACAAAAACTCTCCTAAGAGGAGAGTCAATGTTTAGAAAATGTTTTGGAGAGAAAATGTATCCCGAAAGAGGACCGAACCACGCGATTATGACGAAAAATTGCTCGTTTCGATACCTCGGGATGATTTTGCTGTAAATAAACTCTCCCGAATCCAAAGATAACTACTGGAGTTATTTCGAGTTCGGGAGAAGACCCCTCAAAGGACCGCGGTTATAGAACCGGGTCCAGAAAATACGATTTTATACCTTGATTGGATCGATTCGATGCTGAAAGAAACTTGTTTTTCCTCAGATTTGATTCTCAATGCCCTCGCAAACTTCTGAAGTTGAGTAGGTATTTTGAAATATCTTTCATATGGAGCTTCCTACTGGAAAACAAAGTAACTGGACGCGGGAGAATTTTGTACGATATTTTTTTTGTTTTTGCGATCTCTCGGATCGTCTGAACCTTTTTCCACACCTGAAACTGAGGGAGTCGAACCGATTTTATAGATGCTCGAGGTTAACCACCGGATCACGCAATAAGATTTTTATCATCATGATATTCCCCGGCGCGGGGAATATATTCTTTTGCACGAATCTCTGAACCCGGATTTTCAGACAAGATAGGTAACAGACAGAGCCGGCCGGCTCTCAAAGAGAGCCGTCCGGCCCTGATATCACCGCCGGCCGGTCTTCTTAAGGAGATAAAGCCGCCCGATCCAGGGATCAAAGCCGTCCGGTCCTCTACTCCTTTCTTTTGGAAATTCTTTGTTGTTTTCAAATGGTTTTAAAGGCGCGATCGATCATTTCAAGGTATTCCACATATTTTCTTTTATTCATCATCGGGGAGACGCAGGGTCAAAAATTGGGGTGTCTACAACCACCAACACTTTTCACTTGAGGTTTGCTGAGATGACAGTGACGCCATTGGACTTTTCATTGATCACTGGTCTGAGAGTAAGCGGGGAGCCGATATCGTTTCACTTAGGGTTGTACAGGGACAGAGCGGCTATCAGGTACTTCCTGGGGAGAGAGATTGGAGACGGAGAGCCCATGGTGCGTTTTGACCACTTGCCGGCCATATGGGACCACGAGCCAGAGTCACCGACAGAGGCGGCTCAAATGGCTAGAGCTTACTTGTTGTACTTGTTTGGTGTGTCCCTGTTTTCAAACAGGCGGAGTGGGGTTCACCTGGGTTGGCTCCCTGCATTGGCAGACTCGAGCAGAGTGTCCAGCTTGGACTTTGGAGGCGCGGCACTGTGTACTCTCTACTACTTTCTGGGTTCTGTTAGCCGCGGGGAGGGGACGAGCCTCGGCGGCTTCTGGAGAGTGCTTGAGGTAAGACCTTTCATGCTTTCTTTTGCTTTCCAGTACTTGGAGATATTGCCATGTATATTGTTGCTTCTGTTTGCTGATGATGCTTTTAACCATGCAGGTGTAGGCTTATGAGGTGCTGGGGATGTACCCGCCAGCCAACAGACATGGAAATGAGGTTGTGATCCCCCGAGCGGCGAGGTGGGACCGAGGGCATCGGAGTAGTGGCATACGTGTGGGAAGGGTGAATGACTTCCGCCGCTTCTTGGACCAGACTAACGGGAGTACAGTATGACTTTGCACCTGCTTTCATATTTGAATTCTCTGTTCTTTTTCCAACTTTTTATGATGAAACTGAAATTCCTTTGCAGGTGAGGTGGCATGTCTGGGATGATGTGCTAGATAAGTGCTTGCAGCGGAGCAGGGAGGTGACAAGGGGACGGGTACTGCTGGAGTCCCCGTACGATTGGCAGTGGTACCTAGGAGAGAGGGTGCCTCGTCAGTCCCTTAGGTTGGAGCACTTCAGGATACCGGGGTGTATTCCCCCTGGCGTACAGCGGACTGACGAGTACACGCGGGCGGAGATAGAGAGGTACACTGTGCTGGACACTGAGCTTCCTTTCAACAATTCTTCAGACTGGGAGGCCTTTCTGACTGAGGACCTAGCTAGCTTCTTGGACGTGGAGACACTCATAGCAGCCACAGAGACTGCTCTGCCGGTGTTAAGGAGAGAGATAAAGGTCCAGTCGACTGGAGGGATGATGGGAGTGGTGGACGTCCCTTCGGTTGCACCTATGCTTCACCTTACTTCTGTTCAGGTAACCTGTAAAAGAAGAAAATACATTTTAGTTTGCGTTCTCTTCAACCATTATTTGGGATACCTGTGTAACGCTTTTTCTTTGTTTTGTAGATTCCTGCTAGCTGGGCATCTGAGTCCTATCAGCTGATTCTTTTGACCCGTTTGACCCAAGGGATTGTTCCGAGGTATATTCCGTGTTCTTTCATCATCGAGGATGCACAAGTCATCAAAATTGGGGTGTCTATAGTATGATTGGACCAATGAGGTACATTCACTCCTAACCCCAAAATTGATTCCTTGCCAGAGACTCGTTAAGCAAATTTACCAAGTCTTGTTGATCCCTCAAAAGGATACACCGTTCAAAACAAAACTTGAGGATTGGGGCAACCTTCCAAAACCGTCTAACCCAGTCTAGGAGTGTAGTACCCGCCATTTAATAAATATGGTGTTTCTTTGTATTGGTTAACTTGTGAAGTCAAGAGAGGGGAAAAAAATAAAATAGAAATGATAAAAAATATTGGCATGGAGATGGGTGTACATGTAGTGAGGGGTGTGCACGTAAAAGGCTCATGTGCTTGTGTGCATGTGATTTTGTTTGTTGTGGGTAAAAGATGGATAAGGAAGAAGAGAAAATACTCTGTATGTGCTAGGAGAATGGACACTTGTCTATCCAGCTAGCATCCATTGAATGACTCGGCAAGTTTTGTAATATAAGGGGTTGCCATAGGTTCTCAAGGAGGGGGGAGGGAGACTCGCGTGTTAGGCCGGTAGCTAGGAAGCTATGGGCCGACCAATTAAATGGCGAGATGATGTCCAATGCAAATGAGGTTTCAATATTTCATTCACGGTGACAAGTCTACATGTTTAAGTTTATCGGTGACGATTGACAAGCAAAAGAGAAATGTATATGGATAATTATGTAAGTAGGGAGGGAAGTGGGGTTGGTTATTTGATTAATTTTATGTTATTTTTGTGGTGCTTGTGGATTCGGGTTGTTACAGTTTTGGTATCAGAGCATAGGTGGTAAGTCTTACATGGGATCAAGTGCGTGAGTATAGTGTACAACTTAAAGGCTATTCATAGAATTGTATTTTTGTATATTATTAGTTGAAGACTAGTGTGGTTGAAAAAGATTGAACCAGAGTTATTAGATATCCACGAGAGAGGACTCTATGAAGGTTTATTTTAAAAAAAATCGGGTGGTAATAATTTAATTCTGGCAACCTGACTAGTTGAATCAATGTTATAAGTATACTTGGAGCTTAGAACGGTTGAGCTTAGAACGGTTGAGATGGAAACTTATATAGATGATGGAAGACTATATTTTTTAGCCTAAGACCTGAAAGCCATTTGCTGAAATTGAATTTCCTTAAGATTGGGTTTTATTTGTTGGAATAGCAATAGTTGGGGCTGAGTTTATTGAATATAATTAAGACGGAAACAAATTGTATAGTTGATTAATGCATACTCCAAATTCCTGAACTTAAGTGTTAAGTGCTGAATCTTGGGTTTGGCTGAAGTTATGTTAGTAGTGGTGCTAAATAGTCATACACTTCTTGTTATCTAATACTGCAGATAATATCCTTTTAAGGTGAGTATTGGAAATTTGAACACTCATTTTGATTCACATGTTGCACTTAGGTGTTAGTGTGGCACCAGTTAGCAGGTTTCAGCGATCAAATTGATTGCGATGCGCTATTGAAATTAAGTTGGTTAGTAGAGTTTTGTAATGTGGTATAATTGCTGAAGATTACTAAATTGTGAGACTTTGTGAATGCGATATTGTTCTTGGCTTGGAGTCGATTTGTCTGTGTAGCCTTTGTGGCGTGGTGGATAGCCCTAGTGGCGTGATATATGGCCTTTGTGGCGTGGGATATATATAGCCTTAGTAGCGTATGTGGCCTTAGTAGCGTGATGTACAGCCTTAGTGGCATGATATATGGCCTTTATGGCGTATCAAATATTGCCGTTGGTGGCTTTTATGATTATTCCGCACCTTAGTGGCGTTACATTTATGAGGATGTGGACTATGTGGCATGATATGAGTTGCCTGAATTCCTGTTGTATTTGTTGGCCTATGTGGCTTTAGAGTTTTTTTTTTTTTTGGCTTTAGAGTTTTTCCTGTGAGACGTCATCTATGTGGCGTGAATTTGGAATAGTGAGGTTATATAATAAGTGAGTTGTTGCCAATGTCTTGGGATTTATACAGAAGAGTTGGAAATGTGGGTAATGAGTTATTCCCCTGTAATAAGATAGTGAAGTAAGCTAATTACAGGAATTGTGATAGCTTGGTTAATTGTCATTTGTGAAAGCTAACCATGTGGGCATACCGTAATTATGGATACTGCCCTGTACGACAGATTGAGTACGAGATTTTGGTGTGTTTTCTCGACAGGAAAGGCCTATTAAAAGATTCTTGTGAATCGGCATCCACATTAGAAGTGGAGAATGGAAACTATTGTGCACATAAATTTCGAGGGCGAAATTTTTTTTACAAGGAGATATTGTAATACCTGTCATTTAATAAAGGGAAATTTATTGAAATGGTCCCTCTATTTTCAATTTCACTCAATCGAACTATGTAGTTTCGATTTTGTACGATTTGAGTCCAATTGATAACGAAAGTTAACGAACTTGACAGAAAATCCCAATTTGGGGGCTTTTTTAAAGGAAAAAATTGACTTTTTACCCATCCTCTCCCTCACCCTTTCTACCCAACCGGAAAATTCACTCCCTCTCACTCTCCAATCATCTTTCTCAGTCTCTTTATTGACATATCCAAGGCTTGGGCATTTTTTGGTCTTGGCACTCAATTCAACCGGAGATGTGTTCTTCTTCTCTGCCCCCAAGAGATCAATCGACAACCATCACGAATGGAAAAACGGTGACTGCTGGTACCTCGGGGATCAGCCGAGAATCACTGAATGAATCCAGCAGGGGAGTTGCTCGATTTTTTGTGAAACGGTACGTATCCTCCATATGGTCCGGTATCTACAACCTGATCAGACAAGCACAACTCACTCTATTTTTTTTTTTTTTGGGTGAATCGAACTCACTCTGTTTCACTCTCTCTCTCTCTCTCTCTGAAAAGAACACGAAAGGAACTGCAATAACAATGGCTACTAGTAACAAGGCAATAGGAATCAACCTCGGCACGACGTACAGTTGCGTAGGGGTGTGGCAAAACAACCGAGTTGAAATCATCCCGAACAACCAAGGCAACTGAACCACCCTTTCCTATGTTGCCTTCACCGGCACCGAGCATCTAATCGGCGCCGCCGCTGAGAAGCAAGTCTTTAGGAACCCACAAAACATCATCTTTGACGTTAAACGCCTCATTGGCCGCCGATTCTCCGGCTCCTTTGTCCAATCCGACATCAAACTTTGGCCCTTTTATAGTTACCATGGGTCCCTGCGGCAAACCCATGATCGTCGTCAATTACAAAGGTGGTGAGAAGCAATTCACAGCCCAAGAGATATTGAGTATGGTGTTATTGAAAATGAAGGAAACGGCCTAGAAACTACAAATTGGGATGATCGGAGAGTGAGAGGGAGTGAATTTTCCGATTGGGTAGAAAGGGTGGGGGAGAGGATGGGTAAAAAGTCAATTTTGTCCCTTAAAAAGCCCCAAATTGGGATTTTCCGTCAAGTTCGTTAACTTCTGTTATCAATTGGACTCAAATCGTACAAAATCGAAACTATAGGGTTCGATTGAGTGAAATTGAAAATAGAGGGACCAAATCGAGACTCGAGTGAAACTAGAGGGACCATTTCAATAAATTTCCCTTTAATAAATATGGTGTTTCTTTGTATTGGTTAACTTGTGAAGTCAAGAGAGGGAAAAAAAATAAAATAGAAATGATAAAAAATATTGGCATGGAGATGGGTGTACATGCAGTGAAGAGTGTGCACGTGAAAGGCTCATGTGTTTGTGTGCATGTGATTTTGTTTGTTGTGGGTAAAAGATGGATAAGGAAGAAGCGAAAATTCTCTGTATGTGCTAGGAGAATGGACACTTGTCTATCCAGCTAGCATCCATTGAATGACTCGACAAGTTTTGTAATATAAGGGGTTGCCACAGGTTCTCAAGGAGGGGGGAGGGAGACTCGCGTGTTAGGCCGGTAGCTAGGAAGCTATGGGCCGACCGATTAAATGGCGAGATGATGTCCGATGCAAACAAGGTTTCAGTATTTCATTCACGGTGACAAGGTCTACATGTTTAAGTTTATCGGTGACGATTGACAAGCAAAAGAGAGATGTATATGGATAATTATGTAAGTATGGAGGGAAGTGGGGTTGGTTATTTGAGCGGCCATGCAATTGTCCAATCCTCTGCAAGTCTTAGAAGTCTTCTAGTTTTTTAGTCAAGTTTTTCGCTTTTATTAGGTCAGTTTGTACTTTGAATCTGTCATGCTCTCGTATCTGTGTGATTTCAATGTTCGAGTCTGTAGTGTCTTGTTGTTGTCAAGGAAAAGAAAAATCCAAAAATAGAGTCAGTTTCATAGTCCCGAACTACGCATGACCTAATTCCTTGCAAAGGGATACGTAGGCAACCCTTAGTGGTTCGATCGCAACCATCAAAAATCAATGCCATGCTGTTATGTTGAAATTGTCATTATAAATTTGCGTTTTTGCAATAATCCCTCAACTCGGAGTTGTTTTCAACCATCATTTGAGAAGCATGATAATCACTTCGAAACACGAGATGAATTTCCAAGGGACCACTCCCCGGCGCCGTCAAGAAGCAATGCTTAGAAGCAGAAAAAGCCTACTAGGTCGAAAACCAGCAAGGGCGGCCTAGGCAAAAGTTAAGGCACAAAGCTCGCTAGATCAATCTTCAAAACGAGATCTAGGCAAAAGTTAGAGCATGCATAAGTTCTCCCTATCAAGTTGCGTAATTCAAAATGAAGAAAGGCATTCTTTGTTGTCATTCCCCACATAAATATCCATTGCAAGCCCTTTTGAGCCTAAATTAATTTGTTTGAAAAGGAACCCAACTAGGCAGCTATCCCTCACACTGAGGTGAAATAAGAGATATGATGTGCCAAACTCATGATCACCAGTGAAATGAAAGTGCCAAAGATATAAGCATGTGAAAATCCGATGTATCACAAGAATGAAAGTGTCAAACTCATAGGCACGTGAAAATGCCAAACACATAGGCCCAACAAGATGCACCGAAGAAATGAAAACGGAAAAATCAAAGCGCCTATCAAAAGCAACAAGAGGCACAAAAAGAGGAAAGCACCTATCAAAAGCAAAAGGGCACAAACAAAGTCCAAAATAGCTGCTAGCTCAGACAAGCCCAAGGAAAAATGAAATTTTTGAGCCTGTTATCCTTTCTTTGTCAAGCCCAAAACCGTGGCCCGTTATAAACAGAATAAAGTCCTTTCAGATTGATAAATGCAACTTGATAGTGAGAATCCAAGTCAAAAGGGAACAATCTAATCTCCCTTAAAAGTCAAAGCATTGTGCAAACTTTAGCCAAGGTAAAAATCCAAGTTGGGGCACATCAATGAGTATTCATCAGTAGCCCCCAAACTGGGGCATCTCAATGGAAATCAATGGGGTATCATCGGCAATCCGGCGCATGGGTTCATGATAAGAAATCTCGTGTTTTGACAAAATAATCGATTTGAATATTATCGTTTGATGGAGTGAAACAATTTCAAAATCCCAAAGGAAAAGTCGTTGAAAACCATTTTGTCATGACAATTTCAGCATCAGCTGTGAGGCATGTTTGCTATCTTTCGGAATTTTGAGTCAGCATGGTCTTCCATAATCTTCAAGTCTACACAATCTTCCATACCCTTTGAGTCAGTTCGGTCTTCCCTATCTTCTAACCGTGAATCACCACCAAGTCAGGGGCACCTTTAAGGGTCACTCAATTGATAAAAGACCTTTTTTATTCCTTCGAAGTCGATCTTGTTAAGGTACATCCCTTTGTAAAAAATGGTCAATCAAATTCCTCAGTCTTGTCCGAGTCCACCCCTTTCCAAAGGGTCGATCAAGTTCCTCGGCCTTGTCAATCTTGTCCAAGTCCACCCCTTTCCAAAGGGTCGATCAAGTTCCTCGGCCTTGTCAGTTTTGTCTACCCCTTTTGTCAAAAAGCCGATCAAACTCCTCAGTCTTGTCAGTCTTAGAAAAACCCACCCATTTGTCGAAAAGGTCAATCGAATTCCTAAGTCTTGCCAATCTTGTCAAATTCCAGCTCCATGTCAAAAGGTCAATCAAACTGTCTCGGTCTTGTCTATCCTCGACTCGGGGAAAATAATTTCGATGCATGGAAGAACTCCTGTTTTGGTGCATGGTCAATGAGTCGCCCAAAACCATCAACTGAAAGGAAATTAGAATCGAGCTTCATCATCCATGGAGGCACATCAACCTAAAATTGGGGCACGTCGACCTAATGCCATTTATCGGGGCAAGTATACTCCCAAATCCTAGATTGGGGCATAAAAAGCCCAAAGTCTCAACCCAAAAGCCAATCCAAAGCCCAAAAGCCTCTACAAAAACTGGCCCAATATCCGAGCCCCAAGCCAATCAAAAACCCAAGCCCTGCCAAGCTTAAACTCAAACCCCAACTAAAGGGAAAGACAGTAAAGCAAAAGAGATACCCGGTCGCGCCACCCACTTTTTAAGGAAGGAATGTTGTCGTTGTTGTCAAGTGTCAAAACATGAGTCTCACCTAATCGTCTTGCGGGACGATCTTTTCAATCAGCAGTCCTGAGGAACGATCTTTTCAATCAATCAGCTGTCCTGTGGGACAATCTTTTTCAATTAATCAATCAACCATCTTGCGGGATAATCTTTTTCAATTAATCAATCAACCGTCCTGTGGGACAACCAATCAATCAATCAACCATCTTGAGGGACGATTTTTTCAATTGATCAATCAGCTGTCCTGCGGGGCAATCTTTTTCAATTAATCAATCAACCGTCCTAAGGGACGATCTTTTCAATCACTCAATCAACCGTCCTGCTGGACAATCTTGTCAATCAATCAACCAACCGTCCTGAGGGACGATCATTTCAATCAATCAATCAACCGTCCTGCGGGATAATCTTTTCAACCAATCAATCAACCGTCTTGAGGGACAATCTTTTCAATCAACCGTCCTGAGGGACAATCTTTTAAATCGATCAATCAACCGTCCCGGGGGACAATCATTTCAATCAATCAAACAACCGTCCTACGAGACACTCTTTTTAATCAATCAATCAACCATCCTGAGGTACAATCTTTTCAATCAATCAATAGGCCGTCCTGCGGGACGATCTCTTCAAGCAATCAATCAATTGTCCTAAGGGACAATCTCTTTAATCAATCAATCAACTGTCCTGAGGGACAATATTTTCAATCAACCGTCCTGAGGGACAATCTTTTCAATCGATCAATTAACCGTCCTGAGGGACAATCTTTTCAATAAATCAAACAACCGTCCTTCGGGATAGTCTTTTCAATCAATCAATTAGCCGTCCTCAGGGACAATCTTTTCAATCAATCAATAGGCCGTCCTGCGGGACAATCTCTTCAATCAATCAATCAATTGTCCTAAAGGACAATCTCTTTAATCAATCAATCAACTGTCCGGAAGGACAATATTTTCAATCAATCAATCAACCGTCCTTCAGGATAAACTTTTCAATCGAACAGTCCTACGGGATCACGTTTTAATCAATTTCGAGTAAGATCCCTCACCCCATTGCTCAGAGGGTAGACTATCACCGTTCTTTCGAGTTAGATCATCTTACCTTGTTGCTCAGTAGGTAACCGCAATCCAATCATTTCACCTCGTTGCTCAGTAGGTGACCGCAATCCAATCATTTTAGCCAATGCGTAGGTGCATATAATGATCCAAGTTCACCACGTTGCTCAGTAGGTAATTGTAATCCAATCGTTTTAGCCACCGCGTAGGTGCATTTAATCATCCAATCATCTCACCTCGTTGATCGGTAGGTAATCGCAATCCAATCATTTTAGCCACGCTGTAGGTACATTTAATCATCCAAGTTCACCTCGTTACTCAGTAGGTAATCGCAATCCAATCGTTTTAGCCATCTCATAGGTGCATTTAATCATCCAATCATCTCACCTCGTTGCTCAGTAAGGTAACCCAAATCCAATCATTTTAGCCATCGCGTAGGTGCATTTAATCATCTCACCTCGTTGCTCAATCGAATCATTTTAGCCACCGCGTAGGTGCATTTAACCATCCAATTATTTCACCTCGTTGCTTAGTAGATAATCGCAATTCAATCATTTTAGCCACCGCGTAGGTGCATTTAATCATCCAATCATTTCACCTCGTTGTTTAGTAGATAATCACAATCCAATCATTTTAGACACCGCGTGGTTGCATCCAATCAACCAATCATTTCAACCACTTCTTTGCTCACGAGGTAGTTGCATCCAATCAACCAATCATTTCAACCACTTCTTTACTCACGAGGTAGTTGCATCCAACGAACCAATCATTTCAACCACTTCTTTGCTCATGAGGTAGTTGCATCCAATCAACTAAACATTTCAACCACTTCTTTGCTCACGAGGTAGTTGCGTTCAACCATCCAATCTTTTCAACCACTTCTTTGTTCAGGAGGTAATTGCAATCAATCCAATCATCCAATCACCAAGCAGGTGTATTCAATCATTTAAATCATCAGTTAATCATTTAATTGCCTAGTGGGCGCACTAAGTTCATGATCCTACGGGCCAGGAAAACCCGTCGTTGATTTCTTCATGCATTTGTTTAACATTCCATGATCCTGTGCGCACGCTAGGCAACCTATCGTTGAATTCTTTGTGCAATTATTTAAACGTTTGATTCGCTAGTTGTTTGCTTAACATTTCATGGGCCAGGAAACCCGTTGATTTGTTTATTTCCAATTGCCCCAAAGAACTACGCTGGCCTGATCCCTGCAATGGGGTACGTAGGAAGCTCTCGGAGTGTGGCCACTTGATTTTAATGTTTTCCTTTGCAGCTTGAGCAAAATCTCGGGAAATAAATCGGAGTGTCTCAATCTTGGATGTCACTTCTACCATATCATTATACCTATCCTCTCACTCTCTAAACTCAGTTCTTACAATCCATTTGATCAAAGTAAACTCTATCCATCAAAACCCACTCATTTTAGCAAAAATCATCATTTTTCAAGCCTAAAAACACTATTCCTCCTAACATCCATCCAATCAGTCCTCAACACACATTTAAACACCTTCAAAAACCTTGTTTTCATTCCAAAAGCTCATATCCCTCAGCTTCCCACCGTCAGTGTGTCCTCGTTTGCCGTTCTCTGGTTGTTTTCGCGGCTTTCGTCCCTTGTTTCGAATGTGGTCCGATCCTCTTGCCCTCGTCCGTCGGTAGTGTCGATCCGGCATACTTGCTACTGTTTCAGAGTGGTGGTGGCGACGAGGGGTGGTTGGCGCGGTGGCTTGCGGTGGTGTAATAAGGAGGGGTCTGAGCTAAGGGGTTTTTTGGCCAGCGTTTCTCGCTCGGCTTTTAGAACCGGTTTGGCTTCCCAAGATTCAGTGGGTGGTGGTGGGAAATAATCGACTCAGCTTTAACCCAGTGCAACTCAGTTTTGACTCGGCTCGACTCAATGATGGAAATTCGGGTAGGTTTGTTTAATTGGGTTTTTGATTAGTTGATCTAGTTTGTTTAATTTTTGTTTTTTAATTTTATTTTCGTAGTATTGGTGGTCTGGTTCTGTGTAGATTTCACTGCTGTATTTTCTTGATTGTTATTGCTTGATCTTGGGTTGGTATTCCATGGCCGTCATGGATGTGTGGGACCGCTTGTGCCCGATGAGGCATACCCGTGTCCAGAGCCTCGCGTGACAGCGGAGGCTCCTTTGTTGTTATGTCCTCTTGCAGGGGTATTGGGGATGCCTGTTCGGTGGAGTTTCCCCCAGCCGTCAGTTGCTTGACATCGTAAAGCTTTTTGTGGATTTCTGTCCCGGGATGGTTATCATTCTTTGATTTGGGTTACATCTGTGCATTTTGTGTTATCGACGAGTTCGGTATCCTTTGGGATGCTCTTCCGCTATCACTTATATCGGATTCATCATTCCGTCCCTTAGGTGTCGGGTCTGCTTTGGCAGATGTATTTACGAGGCGGTGGTAGTCTTTTCCATTCTTATTTCAATTGTTAGTAGTTTTGGCTTCATTCCTGTCTTTCGATGTAATCGGTGCGAATGGCGTTTATGATATGATGACGTTTTTTTTTAAAAAAAGTAGATATTACAACAAATTACTACGGTTTTTTGGTTGAATCACATTATGAACAAAGAGGAGGCCAAGTAAGTAGGAACAACTAATTCAACTAAAAACCAATTATTGTTGACAAAAATAATTAAATGCTTTATTCTAGCAATAGCATTTACAGGGCCGGCCCTCGGGTGAGCCCAACAAGCTCCCGGGCTTGGGCAATCCCCTACCATGGGGCAACCAAAAAAAAAAATTTAACCATAAATCATGTAATAAATAAATGTATAAGTTAGTGTAAAAAGAAACAAAACCGCCCTTGGCAGAGCGGAAGGTTCAAGTTACACCAGACAGGATGTTTAGGTTCAAGTCCCGTGTAGCCCAATTTTGCCTCTTTTTTATTTTCCCAAGGGAGCCTAGAACATCCCCTTCATCGTTTTATTGATTCATGTGATTTCTACTATTTAAAGTTTATTTGGTAAATTAAATTTTGTTTTGGTCAAACTTTTTACTTTCATATTCCTTTTAATTACAAAAATTGATATAGACGATAAAATGTCTATATTGATAAAAATTACTCAATTAATTTTAACCTTAGCAGGCTTTTTTGTTAAAAGCATTTGTACTTCTTTAATTTTTCGAGGGTTAGTTTCATTAAGTTTCTAGTTTAAATTTTCTTCAGATGTGTTTCTCAACTGTGTGCTTGTAAGGTCTTATTGGGAAGATTGTGTTTTCCAAATGCTATGTGGTTACAAATGCTTCGGTGGGAGGAATTTTTCTTAGTTGAAGCAGATAAAAACTTACCTCTGGACTACCATGTCACATAAGAGTGCATTGGCTATAATCTCAATTGAAAACGAGTATATGGATAAGTTAAAGTACAGTAACTTAATTGAAGAATTTGCTTTTCAAGTAATGCAATGAGATTCTTTGAATCGAATCGTGATAAATCTTAATCACAAATCAATATAATTGGGTTAATTTTGGTTTTGATTTTTTTTTTTATCTAATTGAAGCTAAAAACACAATGTAACGTTGATTTTTTTTTTTTTTACTTGCGTGTCTTTCTCCTTCTTCTTTTTTTTACTTGTATTTCTTTCGATTTTTTATGACTTAATAATATGTGGCAACCAAAGTTTGGCTTGGGCTTGGGCAACCAAAATATTAAGGCCGGCCCTGAGCATTTACAAAATCAAAGAATATAAATAAGCAAAGTTACTATAGGAACATCTTTAGCAGATCTCTCAAATACCGCGTCACTATTATTTTTCAGTTTTGCTTCTCATCCCGCTATATTTATATTGGGCTATGTGAGCCTTGCCACTGATTTCTTTTTGAAAACTTCAAACTCTGTTACCGTTGTCCCCATCGAATACGCAAAAAAGTTCTTTTTTTTCTTTTGTTGTTTAAATGTCCCCAACTTATCTATTAGTATATAAGTCCAATTTTCACATGTTCACGGCCGTAAAGAATCTCACTTTGTTTCTTCCACTCACAAGTTTGTCTTTTATAAATTTGAACAACTTAGAGTGGCAAAAAGAAAGAGATAAGAAAGAGAATTATATTCTAAAGTTTGAAGGATACGACGGAGTGCACCATTGCTATTCACACTTCAAAATTTATCATTATATATATTTTATCAGCAAAAAGAAATTTAATTAACTCATAACACGAAGTACAAAGTTAATAGGATCTTGGGTACACCGGCCTGACCACCCAAAACCCTCGTCTCCTAACCACCTGGAGGAATTGATTTGAGCCCAAC
>JAXBDA010007966.1:0-16104 GCA_036023075.1 Gaultheria prostrata
GAGCTTTAATTAGAAAGTGTTTAAGTCGGTTTTATTAACTCTGTTAGTGGTTAATTTTCTGTTAAGTCTTTCTGTTAGTTGAGCTGGCAGTAGTTTTAGTATAAAGCTAGCCTCTCTCTCTTGTAACAAGATAACAACCATTATTCAATTCTTCTGATTACAAGTTAGTTTTTCTTGTTTCTCTCTCTAAAAGTTTTCAATAACAATGAAGAAAAAAAGCGACGGATTGGGCAGCTGAGCATGCAGTACATGTAGCTATGTGGAATGACAGACTCCAATTAGTTGCACCCGAAGGCCTTCCCGACATTCTAGGCGCATACCCCGATTCAGACGACTACGTCACTTGGTACAAGAGAATAACTGTACCATTTGTTAGTCACATGAGTGCATCATTGGACAAAGTGATAAGATTAATAATGTTCTTGTATTTTTAACGAGCGTAAATAAAAATTCATTGAATTGACGGTATCGAAAGGATGATCAAACCGAATCGGTTCCAAGCCGTCGACTTGTAGAAATTCATTGTTATTTAGTTGTAGACAAATCTGTTTAGGAGCCTAATCGGACCAGAATTGGCAGAGGATGTACAGGCGATGGGGAGGCAGGGGTTGTTGTGCATGGCTGCCCAGGAGAAATTTCTACGGAAGGATCCTCCGGTGCATGGTGTATGGAGTCCTCCGGTGGTGGTTGAGGAGGGGGTGGAGGATGAGGGGAATGCTCGACCCAGGCGCTGAATTCGTCTTCATCTTTGCAGTGACAAGTCAAATTCATAGGCCAGTATAATCAGGAGTAACGCATTTCAAAAAGGCAGCGTACGGTAGTGCACTTAATTCGGGTATACCAACCCTCCTTTTTTTCACAAATCTTGTAGTTTGTGACTGTCAAATTTGGTTGGATGCGATGAAAATCTTGACCAAAATGATACAATGATGTTATAGATTCGTGTGCTTTCGGCTATCGTAGCTTATGTTTTCTCCGAGATCTTGATATCTTTATCTTCGACTCGCACTATCGCCGAATTTGTTTTTCTACTCTGTAATGTGTGTTAGAGAGTTTTGGACTCGTGTCTAGATAAAAGAGTCAAGCTTTCCTTTACGCTAATTATTTGTTTATCTTCTGTCTGGTTGTATCTTTGCTTCTTATATCTGTATATTTTGATGGAATCCTCGTGTGATTGTCGTTGGAAATTCAATGAAACAACTTCCGTTGATTAGAAAAAAAAAATGCTTTCAGCTATGCTTGGAACTGGGATTTGTCAAGGGAAAGAAGAAAGCCAAATATTGCATTTTTGGATCACAAAAAATGGCAGAAAATCCGTACAGTGTGTCTGTTGATATCGATAAGCAACAATTTTCAAAAAAGGTCATTACGTTTTCTCAAGAGTTTTTAAACTTAAAACTATTCATATTTTTTCTAATTCATCCTTAAACTATGAAAATTGGAGTATAAATTTATCCCGGAAACTATTTGATTGCAACTAATAACGTCTAATAGGTAACGCCATCCACTGTTTTGGACGAAAAACCATTTAACACATAGCTGTACTCACAGATCGTTCTGTGGGGCCTACTTCGGGGTCCCAAACACAATTTGAGAAGCTCATTACTTTAAAAACATGTTTTCAAGTGGCCTCTGTAAAAAAATTAGCTCAATCGAATGTCTCTAAGCGCTTGATCGAATCTTTCAATTTTTTATAACCTTAAACACTTAATCAAAAATTGAAATGTAAATCAAGCCGTTCAAGTTATCTTATTTGAGCAGATTTTTTTCGAGGTCACTCAAAAACATGTTTTAAAATTAATGAACGAACATAAAAAAACCTCTCGGGAAAAAACTTCGACTTATCTCCCTGGCCTATTTTTTCCCTTCGGAACAATCCTTACAAATTCAACCACCAAGAAAATACAGTAGCTGATTCTAGCAGACATTTCAGAATTCATATAATGGAGATCCCACTATTTTCCCACCTTAATTGGTTACGAAAGGCAATAAAATTGTTTCGGAACGACTTCTTTACTACTATGTTTTTTAGTATTTGAAATTCCAAAAATCCACACTAAAACCCTTGAAGTGAAAAAGAGAATACTAATTGAGGAAAACAAAAGCTCATAAAACAAGCTAAAATGACTATATATAAAAAAAAAAAAAAAAGGACATGAAAAAGCTCATGAAAATACCTAAATGAAAATTCTTTTATTGCCTTACTGATAATGCAGTTGGGAAGCTTCATATTTTGCTTTCCCAAACTCTAAAATGTTGTTTATCAACAGTCACAAACAGAGAAAATAAATTGGGAACCAAGAATCCAATTATGCAAAGAAAAGAAGGTTTACACCATAAGGACTGGATAGTCAGCAGCAGGTTGAACACCCTGAAATAATGGATCTGTACATATGCACAAGTGAAGCTTTTCAGACTACAGGAGCTTTAGTTTTAAGATGGTAGTACTTGTCAAGGAGCATTTCAGTATACTCGCCGAAAGTAAGAGATCCGTGAGCTGAGATTAGCTGGTAAACAAGATAACAATAAATTCCAGTTCATGACAATGCAAATAAGGAACTTTAAGTATACTTCGACGGGGAAATTCAAAGAATGAACTCAAAGTAGCTGTAAGCCTTTATATAATAAATTCGTAAAAAGCACTCCAAGGAATACAATTTCCGTTATTAAAAATTAACGATGTAAGACTATCGTACGGACAAGTTTTCAGAGTTGAAGGTCAAGCTAAAATCCTACAATTTATGTTGTCCCGGATACACCTATATCTTTTTAGTTTCCCTTGACACAGCTGTAGAAATCAATTAACTCAGTACCTCCTTATGTTCTATTGGATTGTCAAATGGCATCCGATTGGTTTATATTTTAGCATGACCAAAGTGCTAAATGGTTCCAGGATTAGGAAACGCACCTCTTGATGGATATGGACTACATCAGGAAAATCAAGCTTTTCATCCCTGAAATTTAAACAATAGTAAGAGAAAAAATGAAATGAAATCAGCACTAGACACTTCCTCTTGCTGAAACAACATCAATATCAAGACTTGCTTTGGAATTAGTTGGTGGATCTAAACATTACGTTGCACCAGATAATTTGGTTAGTTTGACTAATAAGCTTACCAATCAGGCTGCATGAATAGGGCAAATGTTGAACGCTCAACGCCAAAAGCGTCCTTCCCCTTGGGTGCCTGAAAGGGAACCAATTATCAGTACAAGACAGAACAAGTGATAATGAGAAATAATGAGGATAAGAATGACAAAACTGAGAGTAATTTATGTGATCAACTTAGACCGTTAGACCCAGAAAAGCCCTGACCTCAAAATGTACGACTTTATGTTCTGGCAGTTAAAAAACCATTTTGGAGTAGACACTATTAATGTACTTGCCAAATTCAAACGAACTAAACCAAATATAATAAAAACCACATTGTGGTAGAGAATATTGATAAATGAGAAAAAAGGACTCCAGCAAAGAGGAACATGATAGTACCTCTCGTTTCTGAATGAATAAGTAGTTTTCCAAGTGCCCTACTGGAAAAAAAAAAAAAATCACGTGCAAACCTTATCCTTTTGAAACAAATGATTTTTCCTCAATTAGTTGCGACACATGTGAAAGTCTACAGGGCAGAGCCTTCTAAAGGCTAAAACATAGGTACAACTGACCTTTCGACCCACAATGATAATGGTTCAACCAAATTTCATTGACATGAGCTCCATTATCTCCCATGTAGGAATACAAAACACACACCATCAAACGATGAATAGCCAGGAATAGCTCAGATCCTAACAAACTACTCCTTTTCCAGTTATATCATATCCTTGGACTCCGTTTGCCTCTACTTTTCATGTCAAGAGTACAAGTGTAGTTTAGTGGGATTGACTTGGCCTTAATTAAGAATTTGTTTTTATCAACATTTCAAGAGGGAAAGTTCAAAAGAAAGAGACTCGGTGAAACATGGAAACATGTTTTGCCTCAAGTTCTGTAACACATCCTGCATCTAGATTGGAGAGGAAAGAGAATGATACCCGGACGCAATGTGGCGTTGCACAAAGATGACCTCTTGACAGGATTTCAGTAGTTTCACCAATCTGGTATGCTAACTCATCTTCTCCGAAAACCACCTTATACATAAAGAAAAAAACCAGGTTATAAGACAAAATCTCTATTTATACAAGCTAAATATTCAATTGGTAATTAGTAAAACTGGTGCTACAAGTTACAAAGCACTCATGATTCAAATCATAATACACATGACAACAATTGGAAGCATATCATGAAGTTAAGAACTGTTACCAAGGAAATTCAACTGTTAAACATAGCATAGCATGACAATCTGCAGTTTTCTTTTCAAAGAGATTCCTCTATACACATTTTCAAATGATTTGGTCAGTTATAGCTGCAATAAAACTTTGCTTAACTAAATGTTGACCTTAACCAAAATTGGGCTGAAATCTTTACCCTACTAATCCATGCTACTAATTGTATGCCTCATCTCAGGAATGTCGAGGCATACACTTTTTTCTTGGATAAGGACGTGATTGAATATCTAACCACGACAGAACTGCATCAAGGTTTCAGATAAAGTGGTTTTTCTCCTTGGCATCAATAACAGACACATTTAGTTGACTTGAGATGAAGTGGGGTTTTTATAAAATAACAGGTAGAAATGCTTGGTAACAAGGAAACTAACCAGCAACACGGAGAGCTGCTTGAGCAAAAAGGTCTCAAATTAGCCAACCCAAACCAAACCAAACCAAGCCTTATGTCCCAATCAGTTGGGGTAGGCTACATGAATCCCCCTTTTCCAATGAGTTCTGTCCAGGGCTACTTGTTCACGTAGACTCAATATACTCATATCTTTAGCAAAAATGCTTACTAAATAGGTGAAAACTACAGAGAGTGATACTTCAAGCTGAAAAGAGTTTAATGCGAATAGATGCTATGTATAAAGATTGCAGAGTCATAAAAACTAGGAGGCCGTTAGACATCCACAATAATTGACAATTTTCATGTTTGTGTTCAAATATTCCTGATAGAAAGATCAACAGAGTAGTCAAACTGGAAAATTACACCAAGATCGAACTTGGATATCACATGTTGGCTCCATCACATGTTAATAAGGATTTATGCTAACCTATAGCACACCATTGTAGGGGGTAACTTCCTGGTGTAATATGTTTTTGAGTTTGGTATCTCAATCTAGAGGTTTATTAGCAAGGGATAAAGGTCCAAAGTTAGAGACTTTCTCTGAAAGATTGGGATATTTTAAACCCAATTGTATATTACTAAATTTCAGTTTGGCATTCTAAATCTTTTATCTTGGGAGACATTCTTTTTATGCAGAAAATTAGAGTTTAGAGTTTTCAAAGGTGAAGTACATTGAGTTACTTATTCTTAATAGAACTCCAGTGTTAAGTAATCCTTAATTGTGTATTCTCACTTGCATCCTACTTTCTATTTTGGGTCTGACAAAGAATATGCTGATAAGTTGGAGGAAGGTCCCTGACCACCAAACACTCTGTCACGAATCCCTGCGTCAAGAAAGTGGGCCTAACAACATGCCCCAAAAAGCTTAAACTCAAGTTACTGGGCAGCAAGCAGATTGTTTCATATGTAAAGTTTTACATATTAATCTATGGAGACCTTCTAGAAGATGAAAGAAATAAGGGAACTCGACTGCACACAAGGGAAGCAAGAGCAGGCCATAAATCTTAGTCTCAAAACCAAGGATTTAACTTTTCCTCCCTAATGCGAAATGTCATATAGAAGGTGACAGTCTCTACCTACCCTAATTTTGAGGAGAGATGGATCTCACAAAATTGCAAATAGAAGGTTACGTAAATGGAAAAGAGTTTGAAGTACAATGAACATAGAAAACCTTCAATGAAACATGTAATTCCATTATCAATCAAAAATACAAATCAAAGGCAAAATCTTTGCATGACAACGATTGCAAGCACAGGAGGTATACTTTGACTATTTGATCAGTTCGTGTTCTGATATAAAGGCCAGCAGCACTATCAGGGCAAGGTATTTCTACGGCATCTTTCATAAACATGCCACAGGTAAGACCTACACGTTGAATCCCACCAAATAGTTAGACATGAACCAAGAAATATTTATCAGGCTGCAGGCTCTATAATGAATTATCTGTGAATGGAGGATAAACACACAAGAGCTTATCTCAATAATAAATGCACTTGCCAGACAAAAATGATTTACCAAATACAAGGTGACATGAATACCTAGCAGCAATATTTGAGCTACGTCAACAGGTTTATTCGCCCAAATTTCAGTATTATGCAAGGTCATTTGCCTGCAGAACCTCCTCTACAGCAGTGCATAGATTAAGGAGCAGTCGTGATATCATAGGGATATTTTCTCCATCCTCAAGACCCATGGAAAATAGTTTTGCTCCTACACCATAGACCTGACCATTCTGTACGGTCTCTGGTAAGCCTTTTCTTGTATTAAATCACTCAATTCATGTCCTTTTTTTTCCTTTTTAGCAGCACTCAATTCATTTCATTTCAGGGTTGTGGAGTGGTGCATGTGCTGAACCACAATCTTTATAGTTCATGGAAATAAGTGTATTAAGTGCAAGAAATTTTTAGAAGTTCATTAATACTGTGACGGCTCAGACTGGGATAACCATATTAGCAAATGCAAGTTGTCTTTATCGGCAACATGTAAAGCTCCCACTTTGATGGGTCTCAAAATCCACTTTTTTCCCGTTTCAAGGCTTCATGTGGTAGGGAGGATAGAAAAATAGAGAGTAACAATATAGCGAAACTTCGGAAAAAGCAACCATAGATAAAGTTTTCCCTAGTTTATTTTCATTGAGCAAGAAGGAAAGAGAAGAAATGAGTCTCGACTTTTAATGTTGCCCCATCCCAAGGTGGTTGTTATTGCTGTTTTAATGGATAAGCGTAGAACTCAAAGGATCTTTGTTCCCTACATGTTTCCATTCCAGTTTCTCGGGCTAATAAAGAAATGATAGGTCACAAGGTTTTTTGTTTAATAGCCCTTAGCGGCCCATTACTCTTCCCTTCCGAACAAGTAATGAATCTCAATCCCTTACCAGTTCCCATCCTACCATTTGCTTCCTCCATATTCCTCCTAGTACCCTAAGTCACTAAACCAATAACAAATGGATTTGCAGGGATTCTGGGGAAAGCCAGTTTATTATCTTTAACTTTCACTCCCAAATGTCTATTATTGTTTATTTCCATGTGTTGATGAGTTTTTTCTTGTTTTTTGAGTATAAAATTTCAGTTAGGCAGACCACTCGTCATCATGCTGGCCAGGTTCAATAACAAGCAGAAGAATAAATCCAGCTTTAAGTTCAGATCCAAACAGGTCCAAGGCTCTAAGATGGATGAGTAAGCATTTCTCATTTGGTTACCTCTCCAACCTTTTGTTTTTCTTATAATGCTTGTTTTCATGTAACGCTTGCAGTCATAGAATTATCAATTCTTTAAGAAGTTGAACAAATCAATGATCTACATAGAAGTAGCAGTTCATTGAGTGCTCTACAATGGAGAGAATTTCAAACACCCAATCCCGTGACTGTTAATATAGAAGGAGAGAAAATGACAACATTGGACAAGCATTGTTCCAATGAGCTCGCACAAGGCCTTATCCAATTTAGCTATCAAGAAACTAGCTCACTTTTCTCTTTGTAGGGAAATCGCTCACCTGTGAGGGAACCATGATCAGTATGCCACCCACACCAAGATGACATGGAGCCACCATCTTCAGTACAATTACTGCAAGAAAGTCATTTTCAACTTATATGGATGGAATCAACCACAAATTACTTGAATGTTAAGAGTCCGTGCTTCTAATTCATATTAAAAGAGCATCTCATCAAACAAAGACATTGCCGGACAAAAGTCAAATGTCATCCAGGTCACTGTGAAAACCAACACGGAAGAAAAAACAATCATAGGCCAAATCAATGGAACAGATAAAGTACAATTAATGATGAGATGGACTCATTCACTGCTACAACCACTAATCAGTCATGAGATCTGTGAGTCCGAGAATCAGATCTCAATAAAGAAAGTTTCAGGTCTGTATACGGAATGAAAGGAAGTTCATAGATTTCCTGCCAAAGTTGATGTCACCCTACTGGCTAACTATGAGCAATCAACTGAATCATCATTATCCCACAGACTAGAATCTTGAATCTTATAGATATGGATGTTAAATTTCCACCATTAGCCGCTCCCATATCAAACATAGTTGACTTAAACTGGCAAGATAACAGAAGACACCAATGCAGCCGCATAACTAAGTCTTAGCCACATAAGATCACGATGGCTAGAAAGACTTGAGGCATATAATTATTCCATTCATGATGTTTAGAAGGAACTGAGGCATTTAAATAATTATCTAATCATGGTAAATTTTCCATTTAGAAGAAACAAATTACCTCTGAAGGGAAGGAAAATAATAGAGCAAACGACCTTTATGACACCGAGAACGCAGAAGTATCTGTTCAAGACCTTCATCTTCGTTCATGTTCATCCCTCTGGATACTGTACAAGTGCATATCACACCTAAATCGTTCAGACTAAAACAAAATCGCGAAACAAATAAACATAAAAAAAAAAAAGGAAAAAAAAACACCACCCTAAAGCGCAAAGAGCTATTCTGCTTATTATGTTTTAAAATCTTGGTGAATGCTCAACGTTTGAAGGAATCCCTAACTAAACTGAGGTCAAGAGAGAAAAGCAAACAGAATTACCGTACTGATCGCAATGATATGCCACCATTAACCCCACATCCAGAATCAGCTTCCCAAGAGCTTTGAAAGCTATATACAGAGAAGAAAACTCTGTAAACATATGATGCATGAAAAAACAAAATTCCACAGTTCACTAGAAAATAACAATGTCAATGTACATGGAATTGCCCCCTACTCTCTAAACAACACACAAATTGGGAAACAAGTAGACAATAGAAGAGCAATACAACCTGGGAGTCTGCAAAACAAAGCAAACACCACATGAAGATATTCTTCACAAGAATATCCTGCTTTGAGAGGGAGAGCCAAAATGCAAAATTTAAGACTAGTGAGCGGCAAATCGTTGCAACACAAGGAGAGATTGGTGGACATTTTATGAGAGAAGTGTGAAGTATAAATTAGGGTTTCCGTTAATCGTTAGGGTTTCAGATAGTTATTATTTATCTTTTATGATCAAGGTAGTTTAGTCCTTTTGTGTTATTAGGGTTAGCTAAGGTTATCGTCATTTATCTTATGTTCAAGATAGTTTAGTCTTTTTGTATTATTAAGGTTTCTTAGGTTTTCTCTTCTTACACTTTGTTCTCTCATTGGAATGAATACAACTGATATATGCAATGCCTTGGTTTGTTTCTCTCCCCTTTTGTTTGTATCAAGAAGGTAAGTAGCATATATGCAGTTGTTTGAGAGTCATAGAGATGCCTTCTATAACCAGATGTTGAGCAAAGGATATCTTAAGCTTGCACACATAGCTATTGGGTAGTGAACATAAGTTAGATTAAACGACCACAGTTCAAAAACATATACAGAAGTTCTACTTAAATGGATCACATGGGCATCAGCAATTCTAGATAGGTTCGGCAAACAGGATGCAGAAAACTTTGATACGGTAACCTACCGCGATAGACATTGACAACTACTATGAAAACATACCCACTTCAAGTTCTGGAAGAGCCTTATCGGGCCATATATTCGAGCCACAATATGAAGCGTACCTAGAATACACAAAATGAAAACAAAAGTTACTAAATCACTCGATGCCGGAGGACAAAATAACTCTACATTGCTACATCTCTTACAAATATAGCTTCTATAGGCTATAGCTGACTTGAAATCCTCATAAACTATTTCTCCACAGAGAATGGATTTCCAGGTGAAATGCAGTGTCACAACAAGTGCCTTACAGAACAGATTTTACGAGAACTGAGACACATCAAAAGAAAATCTTAGGCATCATTACCGTTGAACAAGGGCCTCATCAGTCGTAGGTCTATCTAGCATTGGATTTGCATAGAAGGAGCCTTTTAAAATGTCTGCCCAATGAAAAGAAATAAAACCAGTGACATGTCAAAAACTATTAAGCAAAGCATGAACCAAACCCACCCAAATCATGAAACATGATAACTAAATAAACACTAAGAGACGAGCGGGTAGGGACAAATGATTGGAATTTAGAAGTGACTAGTGAAACCACAAGTCAGACGGTATAAGACATTATTTAAAGGGTACGATACCATGACACCAATCATCAGTTTTAGTATTTAAAGCGTAGGGGGAAAATCTAGGTTTCTTAACAGAAAAAAAAAAATGGCATTGTGTAGGACTTCAAAGGAATTCATATGTCATATGGGGCTTGTTAGAGCTTGTCCCACATTGGTTTATTATAACCTCCAAAACTAGTACATGAGGTTGGGCAGCCGCTCCACTCACTGTCTATTGGTTTTGAGTTAAATGCTTTAAACATGGTATCAGAGCTACGCTTTAGGAGGGTTTTGGTCAAGACTCTGATGATTGATTGCTCCGTTGTTTGTGGCATAATTACAACTTGTTTCTTTATGATCTCAATATTATGAATCCTTTGTTTACCTCTCCTGCTCTCCACGTGTGGGTCAGGAGTTGCACGCGCGAGATAGCATTAGAGCTTGTCCCACAAAGGTCAATCATAATTTCCAAAACTAATCTATGAACTTGGGTGGCCTCTCCACTCATTGCCAATTGGTTGAGTTTGATACTTTAACATGGCTCACTAATTTGTTTATTCCATTCTAAATGTTACCACCCAGCTAAACTACAAATTTTCCCGTCTACTATTGGACAATTCAATATGCAGAAAGCAAACTTCCATGCATTATAGTGCTCAACAGAAGCTAGCAACTACTGCATTAGATGCAATAGTTTACAGGACTCGTAAAATTTGACTCAGGACAAGTCTAACCTGGTTTTCCAGATTCAAGCTTCTCTTTCCCATGACTCCATCCAAAGTTGTACCTACACATTCTTCCAGAAGTTACTAAAAATTGCAAATATTCACACTAAATGAAAACACCGCTTCAAAAAGAATCTGAAATTAGATAAAACTTGACTCATGAAAGTAACTGATTTTAAGCCAAGAGCAGGACATAAGTTTGATTCACAAGTGACAACTAACCATTGAAGAACTGGAACATAAGAAAACAGCTCAAGTATTACCTACCTACTGTTAGGATCTTCCAGTTCTTTCTTCACATCTTCAGGTAGACTGGCTAATCTGTTTTAAGACAAGTTTAATCCCAAATGTAAGGTGATAAGAATACTTTGTCCTATACATAGTATTCATCAGTGTAGAAATCCATTCAAGAGTTAATACCTAGGCGAAAGACGTAGAAGATTTTGACGCAATGAAGAATATCCAGGAACCTAGAACAATTATGGTATACATACAACAAGTGTTCAGTTCCAATGCATGAACTCTACAAAGCAATTTCAGGAGTATATAGCATTCTATTACATCTACTACCAAAAACTGTAGAACAATCAACAGAAGACTTGCATTATGAATGAAAACAACGAACAATTTCATTTCATACATCTGATATCGATAGGATTCCCAACCCATTGGGTCCAAAACCTTCTTCAATCTTTGCGGACAAATCAACACTCTTATCCTGAATTCATCAATTCAAAAAATAAAGGTAAAATATCAGAGCAGTCAGTAACAAGAAATATGGCAAAAAAAAGGGATTTGGGTCACTTGAGTGGGTGATCCTCCACCTTTTGATTACACTTTAATGGTTCAGTTCTTCAATAAACTTCTTTTTCTTTTTATAACTAGGGAGTCCAGTCAACTTATGCGCACCTTGCTCAATGAGACCTTATTGAGCATGGCCCCAGAGGGTGGATAGCGCATGGGAGGTTTCAACCTGAGACCCTATTCATTGAATTCCCACCTCCTTTATTTAACTCGATTCTATTCTCATTTTTTTTTATTCAAATTGATTGAATGATAGAACAACCTCTGGATCGATTGATTGATCAACCAAAAGTAATGGAATAGAATAGGCCACAAAGAATGGAACTGTATTGATCGAAGGGAGCACACCCTAAGCCCCAAGCCTTGATCATATTAAAACCATTAAGCGCATCAACATAATAAACCAGTCAGAATTCGGATTCGAAAAGTCCTGGGAGCAAACACTTGTCCCAAGCCTTGACCATATTATTATAACAATTAAGCGCATGAACATATTCAACCACTTGAATTCGGATTCAAAAAGTAGGACTTTTCGAATAAGAAATAATTATAATTCTTTGAACTTTTCAAAACAAATTAAAGAACAAGATTTTTAGTTCTTTAATTAAATAGTTCTTTAATTTGATCTGAAAATGCAAATACTGTACAAAAGTTCTATTTTTAGTTCTTTAATCTGATTCAAAAATTCAAATGAAACACAAGGGTGCTTTTCAATTCCAAAAAAGACTTTTCATAATGGACGAGGAAACGGAGGAAGTAGTGTTACTAGATCAACTTTGACATCAATAGAACTTGAAAAGTGAACATAAACCAGCGATAACGAGGGGCCTACAAGACGACAACAAAGAAATTTGAGCTTGTTCCGGTTTTGTTCCAATTTATCACTGGACACTGGCAATCGGAGAGAGAGAGAGAGAGAGAGAGTTACTTGGAGGTGGGAGTAGGGTATGGTGACTGAACGAATCGTCGGAGTTTCGTTTTGGCAGTAGCACGACATTGTTGCCGACTCGAAAACCGTCGTCAATAACACCGGTGAAGATGAACGACGAAGCGCCGGTGTTTGTATACAGCTATATATATATATAAGTGAATCAATCGCTGTTGAAACAGTGATCTTTGTCGATTGATTCCATGCGTGATGCGTTGGTTGTCAAAAGTCCGTCCAAACGAGTCGGCCGTGTTTCAAACGCAAACGCTACAAAATATGCTGAATTTTGATACTTTCCCGCACTCATGTTTTGCGGACAATTTTTTGGGATTTTTGTGATCATTATACAATAATGATACATACACACATTTTCAACCACACACCCTCTCACATGTGGTGGGGCCCACACCATGTGGGACCCACAGTGAGCCCCACCACATGTGAGAGGGTGTGTGGTTGTGTGTGGTTGAAAGTGTGTGTATGTATCATTATTGATCATTATAAGCTTAGAGCATCCACATTTGATCAAATCAGTATTTTTTCTGATCTTGTCAGCTAGCCAAACTTTAAACTTTCCTCTCTTTTTTTGTCCCATTTGAGTGCTTTAGAGGAACAACTTTAAGGTCAGATTTTAGGAGTGCCCCAGCTGTGGCTTGTACGGTGGGGTGAGTTTTGTGGGACCCAGTGTAAGTGAAAGAAGAGAGAGAAGAGTGTATTACAATGTTAGGAGGAGAGAGGAAAGTGTGAGAGAATGAGAGAAAGAAGAGAGAGAGAGAGAAAGGGGATGGTAACAAGCTCTAAAAACACCACTAAAAATATCAAATGGATCTCTTTTTCACTCTCTACCTAACAATTCTCGAACACACAAATTTTGGGATCCACTTTTAACACTTTGTGTCATATAACACACATTTTTAGCTAGCCTCAAATACGGATGCTCTTAGCCTTGCTCGCTGGAATGTGACGGAATCGGGGCATGTAGTGAGCCTCCTCACTATAGGGTGTAAGGAGTCTCATCCGCTAGTCCATCTCGACACCAATGGTTCGGATCTAATTCGAGCTCCAAATGATCCGAGCCGACCACTGTTTAGATTCAAATCCGAACATTCATTGCCGAGATGAACGACCGGCCAAATAAACTCACTACACCCCTATAATGAGTCTCTCGCTACATGGCCCCTTGTTCTATCGAGCCGAGAAACTAAGCCCTCTAGGCCCTAGGAATTGCTTCATAAAAGATTTTATAGAATATACCTTTCATAACTCAGCTAAAGAAGTTTCTCAGTCCAATACGCTAGGGAGTAGAAAATGTAGTGGGTAACCTAAAATGTCTAAACACAAAGAAAGAATTGTCAAATTTTATGTCCTTTATGCTATTTATTGATTTACCCCTATTTTTACTATATTTATAGTGTTCACAAGCCTTTCGAGCCAAACATTAATATGCTCAAGTTTGACTCAAATTTCCAAACAAACAATCAAAATCGAACGAGCTTCGTCAGTAATTGTTAATGAACAAGCCTAAAATAGAGCCAAACGTGACTCGGTGGAATATGTCAATCTATCGAGCTTATAGAATTCAAGCCCTAGGAATGGAAGATTTTATAGAATTTGGTGAAATTATATGTTTTCATAAACCAGCTAAAGGTAAAACGTAAAGGTCTAAAGAAAGAATTATATTGAGGGTCTGGCTAACGTGTGTCCAATGGACACACATTAAGTACACAAGCAAACAAACAAAAAACACATACTCCAATATACTCCCTCCGTCCGAATTTGTTTGTCCAGAAACATACTTTTTCAAGTCCCAAAATGTTTGTCCACCTTCAATAGTTAAAGGATAAAAGTATGAAAATTTTACTTTTTTGCCCCTTTCCTAAAACTTAAAATAACAACTCAAAAACTAATTTTTTTTAAAAATGTGTTTACATTTTTAATTTTTTTTGCACCGTATTAAAGTTCTCAATGAGATCTATCAAACAAGATCCATATTGATAACAAAATAAGTAACCACATTATTTTTGAGTTTGAAAATTGCACGTAGTTTCGTAGTAAAACTATCAATTTGGAATGGGGAGAGTATTAAATGGAGGAATTGAGGGTAAAATAGGAAATCAACAAACTCAAAATGTAATGGAAAAAAAGTTGGAATCCCCAAAACGGACCAACAAATCCGGACAGAGGGAGTACATTTTACACTTTTCAATACACTTTTACATATTCCTATATACTTTTCACATATTTCAATACACTTTTTCAACCTTAAACGTGTGTCTATTGGGCATGCGTTAGCATTTTCAATAGATTAGTCCCTTGTTTACGAGCTTATCGAGCCAAACACTAATTGCTTAAGCGTGACTCAAGTTTCCAAACAAACAATCAAAACTGATTGAGGCCTGTGTTTTTAGTGAACGAGCTTAAACGAGCCCAAAGTAGAGCCAAGTTCAAGTCAAGCTCAAGTTGTTCGGGTCGTTTAGCATCCCTACAAAATGTACTGAGGCTCCACAAGAATGCATGGTGGATAAGGTTATTGGGGCACCACGTGACAGTTCCCCCAATACCATAGAATAATTTCTCAAAGTTAAGGGCACCATACTGCGGTATTTAGTGGTACTGAATAATTTTTCCTCGTTTAGGATACGTGCATCTCGACTAATTCTGAATTAATCAAACTATTTATTCGTGGGACCAATTAAAGAAATGTAGTGAGAAGGTGGGTTTGGACTTGGGATCATAATCATAAGAAAATGACGCAATGCATATCCTATTGTTGTCGCATAGGTCGTTACATCATCAAGCTCATCTCTTTGTTCCCACGTAGTTGCGTCAATTACCTTTTGTTTACACCCATTGATAGATTATTACGTTTTTTTTTTCTTTTTTCTTTTGTCATTTGAAAATTGTCATTTGAAAAATCCCTTTTTTTTTTATGCTACCAAATACTCAATAAGCAAACTAAAAGGAATCGAAAAGCAACAAAAGATGAACACAAGGATATACGTGGAAAACCCCTTAAAAATGGTAAAAACCACGGGAGGAAATCAACGCACTATAAATTATCATTGTGCAGTTACAAAACAATCTTAATCAACATAATCGTGAATCCTCACCAACTAACCAAAGACTGTTTTGCCGAATTCACGTACACCGCACCAAGTGGTTGACTGTCGCACGCCTTAAATCCACAAGTCCTCCGAATACTCTTAAAAATTCACATAAGAAAACAAGGTTGCTGAAAAGAAAACTCCAAGTGTAACCAAACCGCAGCCTCGTCTAACTGTCTAATGCCTCATCATCTTTTGCTACTGCCGATGCCTATATATAAAGGATTGCCAAGAGTCTTCCTTGTTGAGAAAAGAATTCTCCCATAATAAGATCATTCCTTATTCATGTAGAATTTTCTAATAAGACCAATAACT
>JAXBDA010007967.1:0-16104 GCA_036023075.1 Gaultheria prostrata
TGGCTATTAGATGCTCAGTATGTTTCTAACACAGTTTATTTTCATTTTTTAAAGTACATGCATGAGCATTTAACAATCATTTTATGGAGATCAAAGGCCAAAAATCCTACAAATTTCACTCTTGAGAATAGAACAGTGATTGATTGATTGGTATCATCCTTTATTAATGCTTGATCTTGAAAAGAATGTAAGAAGAAGCTGGAAAAGGGCTCAAAACACAGAAACCAGAAACTGGTTTGAACGCTCAAGATCTGCTCTCTGAGCGCTCAAACTGGTTTAAGCGCTCAATGCTCCATCCTTGAGCGCTCAATCCCTATTCTGGGGGTCAGAGCTTAAGTTGTGTTATTACATTCTGCACCAGTTTCGTGTTGCTGGTTTCACCTTTATCACTGTTCATCATGTAAATATCCATTGTAATTTTCGTCATCATCATCTATCATGTAGATCACGTTGCGCAAGCATCCATTGTAAACTTGCATTTTGTATTTTTATTGTTTACGTGATTCCCTTTCCCGATCTCCCGTTAACGTGAAATAAATCGAATTTCAAATATTTCCCAAATCCCACAAAATATTGAGTAGAGACCGGTTCACGGACCGGGCGAGAGGGGTGCCGTAAAACCCTTCCCCTCTCGTAACCAAACCCCCGAATTCGAGAAATCTTCGGTTCCGCAAGATCAGTAAGAATATTTTTGGGCATACGAGTCATATTTTTTAAATCGGTTTCTCGGATTCGGACCTCAAATCCGGGTGGCGACTCTAAAAATGAATCTTTTGAAAATCCATTAATCAATCGAATCAGTGCGCATTTCCGCGGATTGTCAACAACCGGTAAGGAAAAAAAATCATTAAATGCCAAAAAAGCCCTTATATTACGTTACCCGCGTCGTCTTCTTTCCCAGTTACCTAAACAAAAAAGGCTGGCCGGGCTACTATACTACTTGTATTTCCCAAAAAAAAACGTACACTCTCATAAATGAGGTGGGTGGGTTTTAGAGAGTCAAGACAAAAAGAGTAAAGCATCCTCTCTCTCTCTCTCTCTCTGGGTTAACAAACGAACAAACTGACCTTTCCTCTTCTTCTTCTTTCAATTCTTTGGGTACAACTGAAGAGAAAACGACCGAGATTATATGCTCGGATCCATAGATATCATTGAGAGGACATTGTTGCTCAAGTATTTCCTCAAGTCTCTCCCACTTCGGGTAAAGAAAGACGACTTTTTCCTAGCAGGGAGTCAGGGACAATCGGACAAGGGAATCTCGTAGGCGCCTCGTCGGAAAGAACCGAACGCACCGGAACGCGCCGATATCAGCGGTGAGTGTCAGATCTACAAGCAAATTCACAATGTTTATACAAATTCGCAGTTTTTTGCAAATTCGTAATTTTTTTTTACAAATTCGCAGTAAAATTTTGTTGGCTGGAATCGAAGTTTAGATCGGGTTATAGGTCAACAATTTAATTTTCATATTGATTCATCTTTTTATTTACAAATTCGCAGTAGCCTTTTTTCTTCTTTTTTTCCCATCAGTTAGGTTAAAATATAAATTTTCTACAAATTCGCAGAGTTTTTCGATGGAGTATCATAACAATTCGCAGTGTTTTTTTTTTTACTTCGATGGAGTATTGTAACTCTTGTGACTTCTCCTTTCAATTCTAGTCTACACTACTTTCTTGGGAAGTGGAAGTCGCAATTTAAAATGGTGAGGTTCAGATCGGTTGGAGGAATAGAATTCTAGTTGCTTCTTGTGCTTGGAAGTAGAAAACTGTGTATTGATGAAATTTGTGTCAAGATTTCGACAGTAAGTTGGAGTAAAACCTCTACATTTTTCTGTTTCTCCTGTGTCATTTTATAATTGTTTATCATTTGCAGCAAATATATTTGGATGTTAATGTTCTGTAGCTGATTCCGTAATGATTTATCTTATTTTTACAAATTCGCAGTGAATTTTGCCGGCCGGAAAAAGTTGCCGGCCGGAAGGTTCTAAAATTCGCAGGAAACCGCCGGAAAGTTCGTCGGCCGGAAAAGTTCACCGGCCGGAAGTAGTTGCCGGCCGGAAGTGGATGATGGATGAAGGTGGGGAGTGGGGGTGGAGTACACTAAATTTGTGTTTGAAGGGTAGAAAGGTAATCTTATTAATGAATTGTACCTATAGGTAATTAAAAATTTAGTGTTACCTTGTAGAGAATTAAGGACTCATTTTTTGTACTAGCCAGTAATTTTCTGTAAAAAAAATAGTACAATTTAAGCAGCCCATTAATTTTTGTAAATGTCGCTAACACTTATTGGGCCGAAAACAAAGCATTCGGCCTAGTTATGATTTTGTGCCAAGTTTGGGTATAACCAGAGCCACTCTTCCTTTTTTTTTTTTTTTTTTGATCAGCAAAAGAAAGCATTTTATTATGGGGAAGGGGATCCAACCAAAAGTTGGAAAGTACATCAGAGGGCAAAAGCCCAAACCCAATGGGCCTACAATGCCCGGATAAACAAGTAAAGCATACACCCTGTGAGCCTAAGGAGCCCAGATAAAGAAGTGAATCATACACCCTACGGACCAAAAGTGCCCAGATAAAACAATTACAGCACAAAAGCCTAGCCCAAAAGGCTAAGGCAAGCCCAAGAAATCCCAAAAACCTAAACTCCACATCCCTGAGACAACGCACCATCAAAACACCCGGCCGCCACAACATCCGACAGCCCGACAACCACCACAGTCAACACAAAGCCACCGCAACCACCACGCCACCACCAGCAAACCTAATGGAGACAATGAACCAACAACAAACACCCAAACTGCTGCGGAAGCTCACCATTGCCGTTAAGCGAATACCGTGAATGCCCAGCAGCAAACACGGCGGGAGGCCACGCCGAGAAATCACCACCACCGAACCAACCTTGCCGTTAGGCCAAACCGGTAACCACAACAGAGAAACCAGCCGGATGAAACACAGTGAGGGATCAAACGGGATGAGGGAGACAAGGCCATAGAGCGCGAAACAGCGATTAGCAGGAAAGGGGGAAAAGAGGGAGGAGGAGAAAGAGAGCTCGAGAAACTCTTACCATTACCGCCCACGTAGCCGTCCGGGAACCACAGAACAATCGTCGACCGAAAACAGCACACAAAGGCGATTAGCAGAACCCATCCGCCGAGGACCATGACATCGGCAACAAACCCATCAGACTCGCCGGCACCGACCACCGAGAACCTCTGCCGATCAGTTTTGAATAGGGAGAAAAGATAGATCAGAAAAGGAAGGGAATGGGAGAGGGAGAGAGAGAGAGAGAGAGAGAGAGAGAGAGAGAGAGAGAGAGAGGCCCGGGGGGAGGAGGGGAGAGGCTGGCCTCCCCTCTGGCGGCTAGGGTTGGGATGGGAGAAGTTTTTTAGAGAGAGAGAGTATTATCATGTAATGCCCTTTGACAAGGTCCACCACCTCCTCAATAGAAAACCAAGCTTGTTCGTTTGTTTGGTTCTCAGGAACCACCTCCTCTCTCTTATCATGGTTCCCATTAAATTTTCTCTTCAATTATTACTCTCGTTTCTCTCCACTCATTACCCAAAAAACTTTCCTTAAAAATCAATCCAAAGAAAGTAAAGTTTTGGACTTTAGTTAATCATTGGGATTGTGAAGATTTTCGAACTCGTCGAGCATATTAACCACATGAAAAATTACATTTATTGGATGCTATTGATATTTTTTGAACGACTTACTAAGCAAGGGGACTTCGATTCAGTGTACCGATCATTATTTTTCAACATAAATGAAGTAAACGGTTATGACTACCGAAATGGGCTTGAGAAAGACCCACAGAGAGCTCAACAAGATGGTCCACTTATTCATATGGTTGCTAGCTCCCCCCAAAAAAAAGCATGCATGCAGGGCCGGCCATGAGCATAGGCCAGCAAGGCGGTCGCCTAGGACCCCCGTTTTCTGACCAATAAAAGGGCCCCCAAATCTAACATCATAATAAATATATTTTATGCCGAGTATTTAACAAATGTGCCAGCTAGCTGCGGTGGTTGGCTCTGTGTTCCATTTTCTTGATGGTGCAGGTTTGAATCCTGCCACAATCACTCTCCAAGAGCTTTTTTTTCAAGTTTTCCAGGTGCAGGCTTCACAATCACCACGAAGGCTTGAACTCGCGACCTTCGGGCGCGACAAGCCAATTAACCACGAAGCTCTCTTGTGATTGTTGAGGAACAACTAATAGATATAAAAACAAATAAAAGGCCCCATTATCAAATTTTGCTTAGGGCCCCGAAAATCTCAGGGCCGGGCCTGCATGCATGATTCGTACATAACATGTGTTCTTGCAGCTAGCGAATTCCATGGAATCACTTCTTTTTGGGGAGGGAATGGAATACTATGAACAAAATACATAATATTACTGAATAACATGATGCAGCAGACTATATGCAAAAGCATATATATGTGCTGGGTTTGGCAGTACTTACATACAAATACATAATATATGACTAGTGTCTGAGTATAGCTTCAGATAATGACAATGCAAACCACAACTAAAACGAGCAGACGGAATTAAACTCTAACAGGTACGCTGATTCTTTTTTCCAGGAGAAATCTAGTTTTGAACCCAGACAACATGATCCTCAGGAAGGAAATGGCAAACGGGAACCGTCCCCGGTTTCACCTTGAGCACTTGGAAAGCCAAGTGCTTCGGATTCCAAGCCGACGTATCCGTGTGACACACAGCCACTGCCTTTGCTTTCGTCCCATCGACGCCAACCAACGAAACCACGTACGCCTTTGCGGTGGTGGACTTGTGGCAATAGAACACGGCGTAGGCGTAGTTCTGCTTGTGGCACACCACGCTTTTTTCACCTCCCATTTTCTTCACTCCTGAAACACGGTACTCCTCCTCTAATTTACTCCTCTCTTTGTCTACCTCAGTGGAAATTGGCTGAACGCTTTTTCCAAGCTTAGAGGTGGTGAAATCGACCATCGACTCCAATGACGTTGCGCAGTACTTCTCCTCTCCTTTGATTCCGGGCTCTTCGCATTCTTTGATGGTTTTTTTCATTACCTTGCATGGTGATCAAGAAAGTGTAAACAAAAATTAGATGTTTTGAGTCATCTAGTAGTGTAGAGTCTATAGACACATGATAATGTAAACTATATGTTGCACAAAACTGATTTATTGTAATTTACGAGACAAGTCTTTTTCTCATAATACATCAATAAAAATTGAAACAAGATACGAACATACCTTGGCTTCCATTGAGTCGGGTGTCACAGAAAAGTGGTCAAGGATTTCGGGCATTTTCTCCGATGAAAAGGGAATTTTATCGGCGACCTGACGGGGCAAGAAAGTGGTTTCGGCATTGGTGGTTTTGGTGAAATACAGGGTCATCTTTGTCCCTCTTTTCAGGTCCTTTTCCAAGAAGAAAAGAGCTACATTACGATTATCATGTATTTGGGTCTCAGTAGCTGCATATTTGTAGAGGAATGGGCTTGGTCCTGGTGTAACTCCGACGTACACCGGCTTTCCCTTGGGTCCCGTGTTAACGGAGACACCGCCTTTTCCGACCCCGACCTTGGTTCCTGGCTTCCCAGTGTCCACTCCGACGCCGCCCTTGCCTACATCCACTGAGGTGCTCTTGTCTTCAATCCATTCTGCAAAGTTACGAAGAAAGATTAGGAACTATTGCCTAGATCGATGTTAAAAAATCTTGAGATTTATTTTGATTGAAAAAATCAATAAAAAAATGGTACGAATTTAAAAGATCAACCAACAAATGCGGATGGAGGGAGTACATTACATGTAAATTTGTGATTAGTATGACAGATTTTTTACAACTGATATTAGGGAGTACATTACATGTTACTACGAACGATCCCCAAGTGGACTTATTGGCCTATTTTGCTTTTTGTGCTTTACAAGAATGATATTTTCCTCACATACATCAACACTCAAATAAGCAACTAGGGCCAGCCCAAGGGTTTTTAGTACTCAATGCCTAATCTAAAAATTGTGTTTTTAAAGAGTAAATACTTAAATAATTTTTTCACCAACAATCACAATACGAGAAAATCAAATTATATAAAGCCATTATATAAGAACACGAAATACAAAGTTTTCAAATACATATCATCTAAAAAACACAGGAGTATCTTGAATATTACTCGTGTTGCATTTCTAGAAGCAAAAGTACCAATTGACTTGTATAATTCATCTTTTCCACCAAGTCATTTTCAATCGACAACATGGATAACTTATTTTTAACTTTTGCAGTACCAAAAAAAAAAAGGATGACTCATTTGGTCTTTCTTGTTTTAGTTTATATTGTGTATTTAGGCTTAATAGATCCGCTGTCAAAGTTGGCCAAGTTTCCCATTTGATAAAATCTAGTACTTGATTTTTTCAAATGAGGAAGACATGCAATTAAATCATGTCTAAAAAGAACACTTTTTGTGTTTGATTTAATCACATGTCTTTCTCATTTAATAAAATCAAGTGCTAGATTTTATCAAACGTAGATTTTAGCAAATGGAAAACTTGGCCTTTTAATTGAGTTTTTTTTTAATGTTTTTATCACCTAATTTTTCATATTTTTTCTACTTCACCCCTAAACTATGAAAACTACAAATTTATCCCCTAAACTATTTGATTGCAACCCATTTGGTCCAATTGTTAACGGCATTCACTTCTTTAACGGAAAATCGTTTACATGCACAGATCTGTGCGCACAGATTGCAACAGGGGACCCACTTCAGGATCTCACATGAACAATTCAATTTGTTCATTAATTTAAAAATATTTTTAATTGTAAAAAATCTGTTCAATCGGACAACTCTGAGTGCTTGATCTTATATTTTAATTTTTCATTAATTGTTGAAGGTTATCAAAAATTGGAAGATTGGATCGAGAACTTACAGACGTTGGATTGAGCTGATTTGTTTTCCAAAGGCTACTTGAAAATATATTTTTAAAGTAATGAGCGTCTCAGATTGTGTGTGAGACTCCGAACTGGACCCAATAGAGCAATTTGTGTGCACAACTATGTATGGGTAAACGGTTTTCCATCCAAAAAAGTGGATGGCGTTAACTATTAAACCGAATGGCTTGCAATCAAATAGTTTAGGAGATAGATTTGTGGTTTTCATAGTTTAGGGACGGAGTAGATAAAAAGTTGAGAGTTTAGGGGATAAAAGTATAAAAGAACAAGTTAATTTATTGTATGTTTTATATTTGGTCATTGGGCCGAATGAATTTTTTATTTAGGCCTTTTTTAAAAAACAAATTGGATTTTTTCTATTTTTCCTGTTAGGCTATAAAAACTCATACTCAAACTTAATAGTAGGCCGGCCTTGACCGGGATGTGTGTTCACGTAAAATTGCAATCTTGTCTTTACATGTGTAAAAATAAATAGTCAGAAATAATTTAAAGGGTAAGGTTGTAAATTTACCGAATGAAAACAAAGAAGAGCTGCAGTGTACAAGATGGACATTGGAAGAAACCACTCTTTATCATCTCCTACTTTGTTTTATTACACACACACACACCCACCCCCCCCCCCAAAAAAAAAAAGACAATTTTGTAATTTCACGTGAATAAAGAAGGAAAATATCATTTGATAAAAAAAAAAGAAGGAAAATATCACACAGGTGAGAAAGAGTGCGGAAATAGCATTCGAAGGACTAATTATTCAGTAGCGCTCACGAGCACATCCACGTGATGCTCCGAATCATTCCATCTATGTGAGGTTCATACACGTGGTGTTTCAGGAGCACTGAATAAGTAGCCCTTTGGAAGGTTACTCAAGGTGTGTGCCGCTAACGTGGCTTTTTTATGTGAGAACTCGAAAAATACGTTGATTTTTTGTATTATGTGATGTATTGTAAAGGAATAATCTATCTCGAAAAACGTAAAAAATTGGCTTTTAGCCTTTTGAGTTAGTGAAATGGGGTCTCAGTCTGACATGAGAATTTCAGTAAATGAAGAGCATATAATTAGATCCTCCGAAGACGAAATTGCCTACCGTGGTGAAGAATGTCCTTGACAGACTTGGGCATAGGAGCGTTCGGCAAAACCGATTTCCAATAAGCATCTGGAGAAACATCATCAGCTGCTGCTTGGCTTGCCACCAGCGCTACCTGCAACAACCCCCACCCAAAACAAATTGAAGTACTCTTTTAACCAGTCATTTATATGAGTGAAAAAAATACTACTCCTCCAGGAACTTAAAAAGTGCCTTATGACTCTTCCAACTGTTTTGAAATAAAAATAAAAAGGACCCCTCAAATGTTCCTTTTGAAGTGAAATCAATTTTGAGTCACTCGAAAAGAAATTTTGGAAACTACCACATGATCCGCCAACCCAAGTTTTCTGTGCTTTCTGCAAATTAAGAGCATTAAATAAAAGATTCTACAACAATCAAAGTGCTAAGTTTTTGGTCGCAGCCGGGATTCGCTTTCTTTGGGATGAACTCGCAAAGACTTGACCCGGGGACTTCCCTCGTAGTGTGGCGTCTTTTATTAGACTCGAGTTTCTCAGTTGAACTAAAATAAAAACACATGGAGACATATAAGTGTATACATGCGCTCGTGAGAGAGTGAGAGAGAGAGAGAGAGAGAGAGAGAGAGAAATGGGTTGTTAATGGAGTAATTTGTATGCAGGATTTGGGAGGAATGAAACTCACCGAAAGAAAAGTTAAGATGGGTAGGAGCTGGTGGAAATGGAACTCCATATTCTGATATCTGATGGGAGGATAAGCAAGAAGAAGAGGAACTGAAAGCAAAGCAGCTTATCAGTAATATATGCAAGGAAGAGAAAGTTGGTTTCCAGTATTTATAACTGAATCCAAGAGCAGTCCCTCCAGCCGTTCAGGGACAAAAAAAAAAAAAAAAAAAAGAGGGAGTAGTCTCTTCACATCAAATTTAGGGTGAGTTTCCACTGCAATATTGTTGAATTACGAGTTATTAAATTAGTTAATGCATATGAGGAGAATAACTTGTGGGAGAATGCTGAAAATACCTCTATGGAAACTTAACCTTATTAGTCTTGAAAAGTCAAAATATTATGAACAATTCTACCGTCAGCCCAACGGGCGGACGATACGAGTGTTTTTTGACCGATAGGAGTGTATTTTTATCGGTAAAAGTATTTGTACTCTTACGGGTCAAAGAGCATTTTTGCCTGTAAAAGAATACTTTTATCGTCCTGACAATAGAAGGACTGAAATATAGGAGTATATGCTTTGTTCTTTTTCCATCTTCAAAAACTAATCTCCAAAATTGTTCACTTCGTGTTCTTTTCATCTTTAGTGTTTTATTCTAAATAATATTTGATTTTTTTATTAACTTTTCAAATGTGTCTCGTTTATATGTATTCAAAAAAGCAAAAGAATTTCGTCAATAGTTGATATACCAATAATCAACAACAACAAAAAAAAAATTTGGACGCAAAAATAACAAAGGAAAAAAAAATTGAATCAGGATAACAAAAAAATAATCGGATGATCTACTAAGATCAATATTAAAAAAACAAATCATTCAATTTGAATTTAATTGCAATTAGTACCTTTTTTCTTTTGGGTCCTTGCACTTTTTAGTGTTTGTTTATGAACATATGTTTCTGTTGCTAAAAAAAATAAAAAGAGATGCTCAAAAGTTCAAAGCTTAAACTTTATCGATAGTCTTCTATAATTCATCTTGTAAAACTCGTTGAGAAGATTTGTTTATTAAGACTGGTTCGACGTAGGTGCATGATGTAGCATTGTCTAGAAGCTGCGTATGACTTTTATATGTGAACTGATCTTCTAGTACTACTTTTCGATGAGTGATCTTATTTACCTGAACGTATTTTTATTACAAAAAAGAAAAGAAAACACATCACCACTGGTTTTATTGCTTCAACTGCCCTTGCCAACAAACATTGATGGTAATTAAGCCCAATGGTATGGTGGGGGACACACACAGAGAGATCGACAGAGAGAGAATAAAATGGTGTTCTTAACGAAAGTGTTCGATCTGGATGAAAGAATACAAATGGGGGTAGCTAGCTCTTAATAAGTAAATTTGACTTGTGGACCTCCTCAAGCTTATTAACAAACAACCACCAAAATTTATTAGGGTTTAGTTGGGGAGTTGAAGGATCCATCCTTGTACAAACGAGATGAACCTATGATGTGGCCTATTTTTATTTAATTTTTAGGGTATCCCACCATTCATCTCCCTTAGGAGCATCCTTATCAGCCTCGCCAAAAAACACACCAAATTTAACCTCAAAAACACATTTTATAAATTAACAAGTTACTTTTTCAAAAATTCACAAAATCAGACTCTCTATTCTAACTTCATCGTATTAAACTATTATTTATTTATACTCCTACTCCCCAAAAGTAATAATAAAAAAAGTGAACAGTGCGTGAATAGTGAATGAACAGTGCGTGAATAGTGCCTTGGTGAGTGAACAGTGCCGCACCAAAATTGGTGTGGTACTGTAGCAAAGTTAGAAGTTTAACAAATTTGATGAATGATTTGGTGAGGCTGATTTTAGGAGGTTTTGGGGGCTTGACTCTCTACATTTGACTCAAAAGCTAAATTGGTTCTCCTGATATTGATGCTCTTAATTGAGTTCAATGTCTAAATTTAAATCGTCTAGGAGGAATCAACTTTTTGGAAACGAGGGAGTACAGTGTTTCTGACTCCATGAATGCATTTTTACTTCGATTACGAAAGCATGATTGTGTTATGAAAAAGTAATAAATGTTTCTCTACGAGATTACATGTTTCTTTTTCACAAAAACAAAATACTCCAAATCTTGGGGCACTAAAATTGTCCGGTCTGCAACTCTAGGCTCCAAAATTAATTGAGATGTGCGTAAACTGATCTTTAACATTCGGTTATAACTAAAAAATGAAATGAATATTTTCATTCGTGCTAGTATGCATGGCATGGGCCATGGGGACACCATGGTTGATGCAGGGGAAATTAAAAGTGCCAAGGATTTTGTCAGAAGAGAAGAGTACTATGGTTGTTTGGCCGACAACTTTTCTCGTTTTCAACTTCTCATTTTTTAGTTTTGGGTGTTTAGCTGTCCAAACCCAAAACACAATAAGCCAAAACTTATTTTGAAATTTGACATTAGAGAGGAGAAGCCAAAAGTAGGCTGAGATGAGCTTTTTCCATTTTCATTAACAAAAAACACTACTCCTGTTGCAAAACTATTTTGCACATTTCTCCCAAATACTCCTATCAGATTAAAGTTACATTGTGATTATAATAAATATATATATATATATATATATTGAAATTGAGACTCTGATGTTCCAAACCGTGTTGGGGGTATTGGGCTGGTATTGAGAGACTCTAGCATGCGTTTTGTTGCAGCAAGATCAGCACCTTTGAAGGGTATCGCTGATCCGTTGATAGCGGAAGCAATGGCAGCTAGAGACGGTTTAATCTTCACACAATCCTTGGCAGTAAAGAACGTCCATTTGGAGGGAGATTCCCTGAGGTTGATAAGAATGATCGAAAAAGAAGAAAATGTCCACCATAGTGTAGAGGTAGTTATTGAAGACATTAGAAAACTGGCGTGTGATTTTGATAGGTGTGAGTTTGGGTTTGTTAGACGTAGTGCTAATAGCGTAGCCCATTGTTTGGCAAGTAGAGGGTTCGGAGGTTTAAGCGTTTCCACTTGGGAAGCTTTGCCGCCAGTTTGGCTATTCAATCCTTTATCTAAAGATGGATATGCTAGTTGATTTATTGGTGTTGTTTTCTTGATTATCAATGAAACCGTCTATCATTTTGATAAAAAAAAAACACCCTAAGCTCCCAAGTAAATACGTAGTAGGAGTACTTCTTTTCCATGTGTTGTCTCTTTTGCACTTTATCTATATCTTTGGCAGCTTATTTTTTACTTCTCATATGACAGCTTATTTTTTCACTTCTCATATGATAGCTTATTTTTACCACTTCTCATTTTCTCTTTTTCAGCTTTTGAATGTTTGGCTGTTGTCTACCAAAAAATTTTCTTAGATAATGAGTTCTCAGCTTAAATCTCGAGAGAGGAGAAGCCAAAAAATAGGATGGAATGAGCTTTTTGATTTTCTATTTTTTCCAATTTGATTAACAAAAAGACTTACAGAATGCATTCTACATATATTTCTCAAACACAACTCTGTTGCAAAATGCATTTTTTCATTACACTCTATCAAATTCAAAATACATTCTGACATTAATCTACAGAATCCAAAAAATTAAAAATGGAAAACTGAAAATAAGCCTTGCAAACACCCCCTAAGATCTCTCATCATGATCATCGAAATTCATAAATTCAATTTCTTTTAACTTTGAGCAACCCAATTGTACTTCAAACGGCGGGAAATGGATAATTTCTTTCCAATTCCGTTTCTCGTGATTGTCGAAAACACAATTTATAAATTTTTCTATTTTTATTTCATATTTGGTTGCGTAAAGTTTTTTTTTTTAACACTAAGAGAGTTGTGAAAGTTTCACAATCTTTTCGTGTTCAGTAACTTTTTTTTAAGGTTCCCACAAAAAAATCTTTTCTTTTCCGCTTTTGGTGAAAAATAAAACTTACTTTTTCGGTGCATCAGGCAAAATAATAGTGTTGCAATAAAAGGTTTTTAATGTGACAATTCATATGTGATGTTGATTGAGATTGTAATAATGAAACGTCCCGTCCGGTGTAGAAGAAATCACTATAAGTGCTTAAATAGCCCCAACAATATTAACCACCTGCTTATTGGCTTTATGAGTCTGATGGGGAGGCAAATTCCTCATCAGGGGAGGTAAATTCCGGCTATTTTGTTTGGTGAAAGAGGAAAAAATACCCTAAAATTAGACTCAACAATTTTTTTATAAACTTGCAAAACTTGAAACTTTGCTACAGTAACCCTGCAAATGCTGTGTGGTACTAATCACAGGTTAGAAATTGTTTAATAAATTCTCTCTCCTGACTTCTCTCTCTCCAGACTTTGCTAGAGTAGTTTTTTTTTTTTTTTTGGAGTAGGAGTAGAAAGAAAGAGTAGTTTAATATTGTGAAGTTAAAATAGAGAGTCTGATTTTGTGAGTTTTTTAAAAAATGACTTGCTAATTTGTAAAAGGTGTTTTTGAGGTTAAATTTGGTCCAATTTTTGGTGAGGCTGATAAGAATGCCATTAGTGGTTAGTAATGCAGAAAAAAGGTACATAAATGATCCTCTATTATTATTATGCTCAATACATAAAAGTGTAGATTGTAGAGCCAATAATTGTCTGCAATGGTATACGCTTCACTTGAAATCATAGGTAAAGTTTCCAAATTCTCCAAGTTGGAAGATGTAAATTTACCCTTTTAAATGATTTTCATTCTCATACTGAAAAATTATAAAGTTTTCATTCTATTTGGATGTTGTTAAGAGCATCCCATCAGAATTTGCAATAGTTAGCTTCGAAACTGTACTTTATAATATTTCTACATGATTTGAAAGGCAAGTTAGCAAAGTGCATTCCAGCTGTCTCTATAAATTTTTTTAATCTTTTTTACAGTATCATACAAGTCTTTAATAATTTAATACTCCCTCCGTCCGGATTTGTTGGTATGTTTTGGAGATTCCAATTTTTTTTACATTACTTTTTTTTCACTACTTTTTGTGTAATTTTTCCTTACTTTACCCTTTAACTTTTGAAAGTGGACAAACATTTTCGGACTTGAAAAAAATATGTTTGTAGACTAACAAATCTGGACAGAGGGATTATGAAATTGACCATATCTAAGTAAGAAAGATTGTGTCAAACTTTCTCTGTTTTTTTTTTTTTTAGTAATTCGGAAATATATTAAAATGCTAGGAAGGAAAGGTAGGCCGCATATCTCTGGTTTACAAGTTAGACACATACCACATTAAGTTCTAGAGTTGATGGTTGAGATGTCAATTCATGGGGCCATTATTAGGTCCATAAATTAGGGTGGCCGATTTCACAAGGAATGAATAACCTAGGAGTATATGAGAAAGTGCCAAGTGCTTAATTATATTAGAATCAGTACTCTTCTTAATTTAACTTGTTTGTACTATGAATCACTTTGAATTTTGCACTCGTAGTTGGCCCAAATTACTGAAAAATTTATCCGTTTGGAAGTTTGGACCACTTCTTTTCGTACGGGATGTACATTCCTATACATACCGCAAAATATAAGCAAATCTCTTGAAAGAAGACGTATATTGTTAAGCTAACATTGAAAAAGGATAAAAAAAAAAGAAATGAAGCCTTTTGATTGTTTACTAAGAAGACAGAAAAGGTTTTTCTCGCTTGTTTAGTAAATTTAAGCCTTTGGCGTTCTCTTAAAAGTGACGACGACATTGAGTTAGTGGCAAACAAAGACCCGCATTCAGGTGGATAAGGGTATGGAGGTGAGCTGAGCCCTTCATTTGATGGTTTGGTATCCTACGAGTCGTGACCAAAAAGCCTGCATTAGGACCGAGTGCTTCTTAGAGGTCGTAACCTAGTGTCTAGTGATAACACACGGGTTCGCGCCACCGAAGCCACTCTTCCTATATTCTCTCTCTCCCAGATCATGGGAACATGGCACGTCTCCCTGCCACCATATTCCTAATGTTAAAGAATGGTTAAAAACTGAGTTGGATATATTGTGACTTTTGGATTAGCAAGGGGTACTTATGGTTTGCAAGCTCCCTCCATACCACCATATTCCCTTTGCCTATGGGTCCATTGCACTTTACATTACTCTCTCCGTCCCAATTTATTTGCTCACTACGGTTATGTGTACCATTTTGAAATTCTTATAGTTTTCAATCTATAATGTATTTTATATGCAATATGGATCTTATTTGATTGATTTCAATTAGTTCTATAAAATAAAATTTTCAGAAACTTTAAAGACACTACAAATAAAAAGTTATAAACGTATAAAAATGACATGGATATTCGTAGTGAGCAAACAAGTTGGGACAGATGAAGTAGCTTATTCTGGTTATGTTTTTCCGTCTAGAGTCACATCAGTTACCTTAGAACTTTATTTTTTCAAAAAGTGTGCTAATTTGTTTAGCTGGGCATGCATGGATTTGGAGGCTTTGCTATACCCAAAACCCAAGAAGTAGTTGTTGTGAGTCCAGCATAGAATACTTTCTAAACTCAAATGTTTGTTCCTTTTATATCACCGCTCTCTTAGAGTAACTTAATAGTATTGGCAAACAATTAAGGCTTTCGTCCCGAGGCATTTGTCCGAATGAGACAGCAATCAAAGGGCTTGCCTTCTGAGAGGAGGAAAAGTTTAATCTCACGAAGACAAATCTTGGGATAAAAAACATTTCAAATTTTGGGGTCACTAAGAACTTGTCTAGTCGTTAATTTTTAGGATCCTGAGATTAGTCGAATTGAGCACAAACTGATCCAAACACCCAATTATTAAAAAAAAAAAAAAAAAAAAAGGGAACTGATTCAATATCCCCCCCTTTGTCTGGGGGATACCATATCCCCCCTCTTTATAGCCCTTGGATCTTGGCCAAATCATCTCAGCCATTAAATATTAAATTAAAAAAAACTGACTACCCCTTCACCCGGTTACCTTGTAAGGAAGAAAAAAAAAAAAACAGAGACCTGACCATGGTTAAACTTTCCCTGACCCTTTTCCCTACCTAGTCCCTTCCCCTTCCAAAACTGATCGTTCTCTCTCCGTCTGTAAAACGAAACCCTAATCATTTTTCCCTCTCCCTCTGCGTTTCTCTCCCTCTTGATCAACAATGTTCCACCAAAATCGAAAACCGCCGCCCTTTCTGAAAATTTCAAAATCGAAAGCCGCCCTTTCTGAAATTTCAATCGCTTCCACCAAAACGATTGGCGCTGAGCTTCTCAATTTCGTGCGACCTACTGCTAGATTTCTCCAGTGGCGTGAGCTGGTGTTGGCTGCTAATGGAACAATCTTTTGATACTCTAGGGTTTCTATCGTGAGTAAGAGGTTTGTCCCATGTCCCATGTTCTCTTTTTCTCCTAATATCTGATTGATTAACCTCTATTCCTCACTAATCGCCTGACCTTCATCGTACTTCTGCTTCCTCATTTCGTAGTCGGAGGAGAATGAAAGCCTTATTCGAAATTAGTGGACGGATTGAAGCAAATAGTCAT
>JAXBDA010007968.1:0-16103 GCA_036023075.1 Gaultheria prostrata
CATCGCGGTAGTGAGAGTGGCAAAGTGGTGGTGGTGGTGGTGAAGTGATGGTGGAAGTAGTGGTGGTGGTGGTAGAGTGATGATGGCGGTGGTGTAGTGGCGGCGGTGGTGGTAGTGGTGGTGGTAGGAGTGGCAAAGTAGTGGTGGTGGTGGTGGAAATGATTGAATGAGAATATTCTTAAATTCAGTAAAAATTAAGTAGCTCAATCAACTTTTTAGCTTACATTTTAAGTGACACTTAATTTTTTAAGTAATGTAAAATATGGTTATCAAACCTACTTAATCACTTATTTCTTAATTCGTTCAGTTTTAAGTGCTAAATCTAGGTTATCAAACAAGGCCTTAGGGGCTGTTTGTTGAAAACTGAATGTTGAATTTATTAAGCTAGTAAGCGGTTTGATATGTACTGAATCTTAAGCACTGAAATAAATAAGTTGTTGATCTGTACAACGAGCTGAAGTATTAAATTCACGAATTTTTTTTTTTACTTTGGGTTCATATATTCATACTGGAATGCATAAATGGTAAAAAAAAAAAAAAAAAAAGAGTACATTTGTCAAAATAACAAAAATATATAAAAAAATTTGAGAAGACGGTGGTATAGCGCTGGTGATGGTTGTGATGGTGGTATTACGGTGGTGGTGGTTGTGAAGTGGAGTGCTGCAGAGGCGGCTCCACCTTGAGCCAAGGGTGGTCAACTGAACACCCTGAATTTTTTTTATTTTTTTTTAGAAATACATGCAAAATTTATTTTCTTTATAATTTTGTTGTCATTTTGAACATTCTACCAAAAATATTTGAACATCCAATCTAAAAAAAATTTGAATCAATGGGTGTAATTGGTTTAATGAGGAGTTCATTAGTTAAATGGGGTTCGTGTGGAAGAATCAATAGGGGATGTCTCAAATATGACGTGGCTAAGTTCTAAAATATGCATGTACACCTTGGGCATTTAGGTGGCAAACTACAAACAACTCACTGGATAAAGTTGCCACCTCCAGCTTTCTAGAAGAGGATAAAACAAACATTGTTATCTTCAGACACAGACACAAATATAGACACAAACACGGACACCATAATTGATTTAGTCTAGTTCGTTGTATATTTCTCTGCGTATGCCCTAGCTTTGGTGTTAGTACTCTATCGTGTTTTTATCTCGTTGTCATCTCCTACCCATTCTATATTCATAATAGATGCATTATGCTTGAGTTTTACTGCCATAAAATAAAGGTTTGAATTCTTACTTTTGCCATGCTTTTCTTTAATTTCAATTTCTTATTGTGTTTTTTATTTTTTGGCCTTACCCTATTCCACCACAAGTTCCCTTAAAGTGATCGGCCACAACGCAAAGTCCCACAGATAACGATCTCACATCCTTATCACGAGTTATCTTATACAATTAGCTAAACAATTGTTTCACGGAATTGCTACTTTGAGAGTGATATATTCGAATATCGTTGATACTTATGCCATTATGCAACAGTTCAAAATATGAAAAGTCGTCGAGAGCATTTGTAATATGCTAAATACTTTGTTGTTTTTTTGGTGACATTGTTGACATTAGTATATATATTTTTGATTAAGTACAGTTATGATTTCGAGAAGACTGTAGTAAAATTTCTGAACACCCTCACGAGAATTTCTGGAGCCGCCACTGGAGTGCTAGCATTGTGGTGGTGGGGGATTGATGCTGGGAATAGTGGTGGCGTCGTGGTGGTGTAGTGGCGGCAGTGGTGGTGGAAATGGCAGAGCAGTGGTCATGGTGGTGGTGGTGGGAGTGGCGGAGTGGTGGTGGTGTGTTGGTGGGAGTAGTGGTGGTGGCGGTAAAGTGATGGTGGCGGTGATATAGTGGCGGTAGTGGTGGTGGTTGTTGTTGTGGTGGCATCACGATGGTGGGAGTTGCGAACTGGTGGTGTACTGGTAATGGTGGTGGTTGTGGATGAGTGATGGTGGGAGTAGTGGTGATGGTGGTGGAAGTAGTGGTGGTGGTGGTGATGTAGTGGTGAAGTGGCGGTGGTGGTGGAAATGATTGAATAAGAATATTCTTAACTTCAGTCAAAATTAAGTAGCTCAAAATTAATTTTTATCAAGTTTTTAGCTTACATTTTAGATGACACTAAATTTTTTAAGTAATTTATAATATTGTTATCAAAACTACTTAATCACTTATTACTTAAGTCGTTCAATTTTAAGTGTTAAATATGAGTTATCAAACAAGGCCCTACTTAATCACTTGTTTACTTAATTTGTTTAGTTTTAAGTGCTGAACCTAAGTTATCAAACAAGGCCTTAGCCTAGGTACAGTTCTTTTGTATCGCTTTTTCTTGATATTTAGCAAATATGAGTATAATTCTTATACCACACCGTTCGGCTTGACAAGAAAAATAAAAAAAGTATTAACTATAGACTAAAGTTGAAAAAAATTCACGTGTGAGATGACAAAAGGGCCTAAAAAGTTTGTAAGATCCAAAAGTAAAAAAGAAAAGACAAATTTTTACGTCTTTTGTTGTCTTATATGAAATTTTTCAAATTTGATCTAGATTTTTATACTTTTTGATTCCTCTCGTTGAGACGAATAATAATATGACGTAAAAATTTGAGCCAAATCTAGTAAAATTAAGTGAAAATGACCAAAAAGACTACCAAAAAGTTTGGAAAAGTTGTCCAGCTTGATGAAGATCCTGATTTTTCCACTCACCGAGATGAGTGGCTTTGGGGGTTCCAACACCGAAGCTGGTTTTTTTTGTAAATTTTCTTTTAGGTACTTGTTTTTATTTTCTTGTATTTCCTAGACCTTTGAGTCCGTTATATATATATATATATGTTGTGTTATCAATATACTCCCTCTGTCCCATTTTAAATGTCTCTACTAAAATCATGCCATTTTGATTTTAAAAGAAAACTTATTTCTAGATATTTTTTTCCAAATTTTTTTACACCATTCAAAAGTACCCATTTAGATCTTTTGAACGGTACAAAAAATTTAAAAAAGTAATTCCGAAAGTATTTTATTTTTTAAGGTCAAATTTGCATGGTCTCCCGTAGGGAACATTTAAATTGGGACAGAGGGAGTAAAATTTTGGAATGAATTTGCTGCTTTTCTTTTTAAAAATGTGGAGCAATAAAACAAAAACGCAATCAAATATCCGGAGAAAATTTTAAGGAACTAGATAAATAACTTGAATTTTAAAGGTAACCACACTAAACTTAGTTAAAATTTTGGAATGAATTTGCTTCTTCTTTTCTTTTCTTTTCTTTTTTTTTTTTGAAATTTTTGCATGTACTTCCGCCCATGTGAAAACCATAGGAACTACTACTTGACAAAATATGAGCATATGCAGACATTTTATATCTTGGATAGTAAAAAGCCAAAAGTGAAAAGTATTGAAATGTACTCCCTCCGTCCCTTTTTAAGTGATCCACATGGAAAACGTGTATTTTGTGGATGTTAAAATAGGCACTTTCGTTGAACGTTTTTTAATTTTTTTTTGGCACTAAATTAAAGTACTCAATGAGCACTTTAATTTGGTATAAAAAAATTTAAAAATTATATAGAGAAATATGTTTTTTAGGGGTTTAAAATTGCGCATATTCCCGTATGGATCACTTAAAAGGGGACATAGGGAGTAAGTCTTAATCGCATACTCAAATGAGGCATGCACGAAGAAGTTCAACTGGCAAATTAATATAGTCCAACTGGTTGGCAAATACTAATATATATTTAAGGTGACTACATATCATTATATCAAGCATTCGGTTAAAATTTTCTTAGTCCGCATTCAATATCCACCCGACATGTTATCTAAAAAAGTGTAGAATCTACAATACGATGCGAATATGATATTATTAATCCAACCTACTATTGATAGATGGATAGTACATATACGCGATTATGTATCCTTTCAACATTAGTCTTGTTTAATGAAAAAGGTCTTGCTAACCTCCACCAAATAAGTGGAGGATAATATACATATAATGACAAACTAGTTCGGATATCAATGCACTTTTCACGGATATCAATATACTTTCCCGGTTATTAATACACTTTTCTTGGATATTTATGCACTTTATACTTATTATCCTCCACCTATTGGGTGGATGTTAGCATTTTCCAAATGAAAAAGACCCTTAGAAGTAGGAGGAAAAAAAAAAGCCACAACCAAGCTTTCATAGTTTCATTAGTTCTAATCTGAAAATGCAACCCAAAAAATCTAATCCCAACTTAAGTACATCTAGTTGATCTTCCCTTGGTTCTTTCACACAGCCGAGACCACGAAACAAACGGACAGGGGATCCTGTAGTAGTGCATAATCTAAGTTGTCCAAAAGTATATTTAATCTAGATTCAGTAAAAGTATCCTACAAGTTACAGTGGTCCCCGGTTATACACCCGTACTCTTTACTTTGGTAACTGTAGCCGATCACATCCCCGGTTATCCTACAAGTACATCTAGTTGATTACCAAAGTAAAGCGTACGGGTGGATAAAGTGAAGGTTATAAACTTAACAGGAAAATGTAGCTGTCAATGATCAGGGAAAATGCTGAGTTGCACTAGAGAGCCTCCTTTATCAGCCGTTCAGTTAGAGCTTTTGGTAGTCCCATCACGCTCTCAATCGTTCCTACCTGCAAAAGAGCAACACGAAGTGATGTTTATGAAGCCTAATTCGGTTTAATTTGCCCTTCGCTGATTATTCGGGTTCACTACATAGTGAAAACTAGTAAGAGCTGCGAATATAGGCAATTACATAGTTGGAGAACCACATAAAATCTTCGTGTCTCGCATTCTCTGATTCTTGTTCATGATTGCTCTTTGCACTTTATATGTTTGTTGGTTTAGCCGATTCCTCTACATGTCAATTGAGAAAGGGTTTGATTCAGAAACAACCATGCGTCCGTTTTTTCTTTTCTTGACAAGTCAATATAATTGTCCATTTTGAAAAGTCTATGAACCTAACTTTGTCAAGATTTCTTTTTTGCCCCCGCTCTTTTGAATTATAGTAACAATTCAATGAAGAAGGGCGATTTGGATAAGTTCAAGTTTTTTAAGTGCAATAATTGTGGTCTTGTAATAGTTTGGATTCCCCGATATGGGCAAATAAATTAGCACAGAGGGAGTATAACATGCCCTAAGAGATCAAGAGAAAAGACAGATCATGAAGCAAACCAGTTCTTTAACGCAGGGTAGTATCAGAGGATGTTCTATAATCAATGCACCAGCGACGTTCAGAACACTTCCCTCCTCAATCTGGATTCAAAGGAACGAAGAAACATATAAACTTAATAGTACTATAACAAGAACCACCACCAATTACCATGAAAAACCTTCATACCAGGTCATCAATGACTTGATCCGCGATGTCATGGAAATAGATCTGCACGTCATCACCACAAGAATGATATGCATGATGTTAATTACCCTCCCCAAAAAAGACGCATGATGGTCCATTATAAAATCTCGAAAATAGGATTCAGAAAGCAGATGACAACCAACCAAGAATCAAACAACCGGAAACGTTATCCTTTCCTTCATGCAGATTAAAGGATAGATACAATGGAAATCAAAATGTAAAATATTTCTGCACTGTTCATTGCATGTCATGTTCATCTCGTGAAATTAGTAGTAATTATTAGGATTCTACCACATTAGGCAGCCAGAGGAGCTTACAGATATTTTATCATTCTTTTATGATGACATTAAATTATGCAATTTTACAGCAAGGAACGATGCAAGGGTTATTCATATCTGGTGAGTTTCTTGCTAGAAGTTGACATGGCCTTTACCAAGCTTCATGCAATGTGATAATACAATAACCTCATTCACATCAAAATCACTGGTAGCTGATGCAATTCAAACTTGCTGCTTTTGTCCAACGCAAATGTTTAAGACTAGTACTTTTTAATCCCAAACCAGTACCAATGCCCTTTCATAAAGTAGTATATGTGGTTCTCAGATCTTCAGTAATTAAATCAGTAGAATAAATCATAACACGAATAGAACAAGTAAATCATACCTCCACCTTGTCCCATTCTCCTTTTCTGAATCCAGTGTCAAGATTTGCAACGTGAACAGCGCTCACGGTTTCCGCATACCCGCCAGAATAACCTGTAACGTGTATTGGCAAGACAGACAGAACCATTAACTTCAACAGTTGGAAATCGTGCCAGAAGCATGAGACATACCTTTGATGAATTGTCGTGCTTCTTCCTTGCTCGATGGTTTTTCCCTTATTGTACCTTCATAAACCACCACCTCCAAATCATTTTAAGTTAGCATAAGATAAAAGAAAGTCCACTTTCATTTCTGAACATCAGATAGATGGGAATATCCTTGCCAATGTTGTCAAGGACTGTCCCATCACCCGAAGGCCATTTATTTATGAGGATACGAAGTACACGTGTAAGAAAGATGCCTTCTCAAAAAAGACATAACTATACAGAAAATCTGTATTCCTTGAGGTAATCAAAGCACCTATTTCAGCTGAGATCCACAGGAAGAAGGATAAAAGTATGTGATCGGCTAAAATTGTCCTATCATGGAGAACCGCTGACACATATTACGGCACCACAAGATCGAATACTAGATTAACATTTAAATGCCAAAAGTGAACTGCTGTTGTTTACACCTAAGGGGAAAAAACAGAAGAAAAGGAATGACCTTTACTAAACTTTCAAAGGAAGAATAGAAAAGCTCCTGCAAAATATATGCATTCAAGTGCATGCACAGGCCTAGGTGATACCCAACATCCAGAGAAAGGAAACAGGACATACTGTGTCAGCTGCGATTAAGATTGTTGGTTTTAGTCGTTCGACATCCATCTCTTCGTTATGACATGCTTGAAGCTTCGATATTAGGGCATCAGCCTGAGATGCAATGCGATTGCAGACAATGAATGGACAAGATTTTAATCAAAACCCTTCCAGATTGCAGATTAAAAGGGACAGCCAAACAGAATGCAAAATAGCACCTAAATATAAATCATGTAATAAGAAGAGTTGAAAAAAAATACATACGACGAAAATAATTCAACAAGAAATACAAATAGTTTTGTAGCATAATATGATATGACTATTTACAACCGGCTCAAAGTTGTTTAAGCGGCAACAAAAAGCACAAGAGCGCATCGAGGCAGCAATGGGCTTTTCGAGGGTCCAACTGAGGCCCCTCTAATGCTGCATTGTGAAGGGAGATTTGTAGCAACATCTCACTTGTGCATGATTTAACGTGCATCCAACGTCGACAACTACTTTGAGTAAGAATGACTACATCCTACTGTCCTACAGTTGAAGGACAAACATATGAATTTGAAAACTGAACTATATTTCTTGCTACTATTCAACAGGAAACACTTACCTTTGCCTCTGCAAGGGCCATTACCAACTCTTCTGGCTTTTCTTTTCGAATACTTCTCTCGTCTATATCTGCACACTAAAATTACAACCAAAGTTAACTCATTGACGACTATAAGACAAGTAAAAGAGATTTCCAGTAAACATACCATGACTGTGAACTCGTATCCCATCTCAGCTAGTATTTTCTGACGGGCCACCGAAGATGATCCCAATATTATCTGCAAGACATTCTAACGCTGGTATAAACGACTATTTTTTGCACTTATAATAATGATGCATCTCCTCTGTTAGAAGTTAAAAACATGTTCACATTAGTTCTAGCGAGGGAAATAATGTTTTGACAAAATTCATTATGAACCAACCCATAGATGATAGAAACATACTCAAATCTTGATCTCAGCTTTCTCTTAGGAAAAGTAGAAGACCAAATATGCTCTTTCACTTACTTTTTCTCCTCATTTCTGTACGGATATCAAAATCTACTTATGTTTCGTTTGGATAAGTCGCTCTCCAATGAAGGGATTGGTTATTGTACTCATAGAATCATCGAAAGTTAAGGTCTGGAGGTAGATAAATATCTCAAAAGTAGATGCTTGAATAGACACAGTAAGGATGTATTTAATCCAAATTCATGCACAAATGTCATTGTCTACGGCGGGATATCGTGTAATCGTAGTCACTAAGTTATTTCAAATCCATCACTAAACTCCATTATGAAAATCTAGACATAGAAACCACATTTGAATTAGAGGGTTATAATTCTTCAATAGGTGATGCTGAATCAATCCACTTCAAATGCATAAATCCTCACACTGCTGGACTACTAAAATGGTGTTTCAAAGAAGTTTGTTTAACATACTAGTTAAAGTAGTTTGCATACGAAACGTGTTAAAGTAAATTCTCAACTGAATTCGAAAAACAAGTTCAGCATCAATTCCCAGCATGTCCAATAGAAAATGCACTAAAATGAGGTAAAACAAGACACTCGCAGTGATGGTCATGTGGTAATTAATTCACAATACAAAACTTCCAAATCTCAACTCTTTTTCACAATTACTGACATGGGTTTGGATACATGATTCTAAATTCTAACCATATCAACTTCATCAAGTCCTTAGCCAAGAAAATGACAGAGCTAATTGATATGACAAAAACAACAATTCAAGATAGCCTACATGCAAAGCTACAGCTTGCATTTTCTCTTATTGAAAGGCTTTCACTCCTTTTTTTGAGTCATAATAAGGGGCATTGCATTTATTATACACATATCCCAAACTATTGTTTGTTTGACTACTATAGTGTAAGGCTCCATGCTTTTCAAAGGACAAATCCCTCATAATCTTCAACATTTATTGTTGCATGCTTTTAACGTATCGAGGGGTGGATGAGCTCAAGCAAACCGCTCTACCCAAGTTCATATCTTACTAGAATTATAGTTTGTTTCTCAAAAAATTTAAAACTGGATAAGTTCGTGTTCGTCCACCTAACATCATTTTGAACAATTCAACACCCTCACAACCAAGAGTTTTCGAGAAAAAAAAAATTAATTTTTTGGCGGTAATCCTAATTTTGTAATACTTTATTATTTATGAATGAATAGGAATGCACAAGATTATATGCTACTATAATTATAGATGACGATATTTTAGTAAATGTATAGGTTGATCGAAAATATATATGATGAAATCCTGCGTCTGTCCGTGACTTTTCTACTTGTACATATAAATCAACGTACATCAACATATCATCCCAAAAGAGTTGGATACCATTTTCTCTTTTTTTTTTTTCACATTATTTCCAAAAAAATCCTTCAATTTATTACAAAACCAAAACACTTCAGAAGTAAACGAGATACCAGACTGAAGTTTTCAGCTTACACGATTGATTTTCTAATCTTTTTCCGCCGCTTTTCTGAGCTCTTTCTCCGTACCGTACCAAAAGGAAGGATTTATCTGCCCTAATTTTAGTTTACGGAAAATTGAATTGAAGCTCTCTAATCATCATTACCCGAATAAGAATTGAAGACGAGGAATTGGAAGGAAAATCTTAAATCTTGGGAGTATGAAACAGTACCTTGAACTGGGAAGCACCTGGCTCCATCTTTCTGGGAAAGCGATCGACTCAGTGATTAGGTCCTCAATAGATCTTCACTACACACCGTTGTTTTGAACCCTAACCGATCTTCCTCGGTAATTCAAGGGGTACCGAACAAGTGATTCAATTTTGAATGAAATAGTAGAATTTTGGATCAACCCCTACGCCGCACGGTGGATTAAGTTGATTTCTCGTGAGGCTAATTAAAAAAATATTTTAGGATGAATGAACGGTTCGGATTACTTGTATGAGACCCATAAGTGGGTCTCAAAGGCGATTGGTACACTATCTCTACGCCCCCGTTAGTACCCGTAGACGTGTTGGATCTTTTTAAATTTTAATTCTAATAAAAAATCAGATTTTTCCCAAGCTAAAAAATGTACTCTAATTTAAATTGTTTGTTTTGTTAAGCTCGACAAGTAGAACAACCTTGTAAAAAAATCATAACATCATCTTCTTAGGGATCGTTCCAAAATAATTTTGCTGTGGATTTTTTAAATAAGATTTGCCTTTCATTTATTGAAGAAAATCGTTGTATGTTTCACTAATCAAATGATGTCCTATTAACTTTATCTTTGATTACACATTTTAATTTTTACAAAATAGACGATCGGATCATATTTTTTAGCTCAAAGCTAAACCCATATCGAGAGCACAGTTGACTTTGGCCTTGAGGTATTGCAGGCCGCCATGTTCAGTACACAGTTGATTTTAAGTCAGAAATTGAAACAAAAGAGTAGGTCGAAAAACCTAAGAGGCGGTGATTTACGTTACAGAATTTAAGCGAGTAAATATTTTTTGTCTTCCCAAAGTTATTCTCCGACAACAAAAGTTTGTTGGTATGTGCAACCCTGCTTAAAATTTGAAGTATGGTTTTTAATCGGTCTTGGAAATAACAGGTTGGTAACATTGCCTTGAAATCTTTCATTTTCTTGGAATTGTAGCTTTTTTTTTTGCCCTTTTACACTAGATTATTCATTATATGCATGGGGTTGGGATGATGAAATTAATAGTGAGAGTTACTTAAAAATAAAAATAAAAATTGGCTCGAATTGCCGAATTGGGCGAGACTCATTAGTTTTTTTTTTTTTAGTACGACAGAAATATATTACGAACTAAACAAGAAAGTCAATGTGCATCAATAGATTAAAGTGTTTGGGCGAGACTTATTAGTTAGTAGTAATAGTTGTTTAAAGTGTTTGGGATCTTAGACACAATCTTTATAAAATATTTAAAGATATTAGTAGTAAATTAGAGTTACGAAAATAGTTCTTGAGATTCATGGCACGGCATGGAGTGTATTTGTGAAAGAAAAGAAAATATGAATAAAAGTAAGTTTGTTGGATCTCTTATTTTGGTGAATTGAAGAAATTGAAAAGAAAATAAGTAGACAACTTGAGCTATTCACTTCAATACCTCGCCATATCAATTCAAAAACTCAAGTTGATTGGATACTGTCGTCTTATTGATCGAAATAAATACTGTACAGTATTTCTTAAATCAACTAGATAAGTCAACATACTGAAATTTGCTTAAGTCAATTTTTTGGGTTGATGTGTTATGAGAGAGCGACCTATCTTGTTAAATGTAATAAGTCAGTTTTGAGTTTAAAGCCAAATTTTCCGTTTTTAGCACCACTTGCTCAAAGCCAATTTTTCGTAAAAGTGCTAAAAACTAAGTTGCTAAAAGCTAATTTTCTTTCACATTTTTGTTAAAAGTAAGTTGCTAAAATCACCTTGTTGCTTTTACAAAACGGGTGTAAGTAAGATCTGTGCCACTCCATTTGTGAACAAAAATGCCAAATATGTTTTGACTTTTGTTAATGTATGCCCTAGGGGCATATGCTAATGATCATTAAATAATAACAACTACACCCAATTATATTGGAAACTGAAGATATAGTTAATGCATTTGGCAATTCTGAGCAAGAGACCAAAACACCCTTTTACTTTTTTCTCTCATTCCATTCTTATTTTTATTGAGTTAATTTTGTTGTTCCCGTTCTTTTTTCTGATCCCGTTGCTATTCAACTACCAAAAGTAGGCATGCATACCAAAAAAAAAGAAAAAAAAGAAAAACTTTCACCTAGATAACTATTTGCTTTCTTTAGAAAAGCGAAAAAGAGGCTACAGAAGTGACGGAACAAGATTTTAGTCTGAGAAGGCTTGACTTAAGAGAAGTATTTTCATTTAGAAAAATGTAATCGATAGATATATGATTTAGCTTTTGCTTTACATTAGAATATGTATAAATCTTAATTTGTTTTGACAATTGCTATATGCCTATGTGTTTATTTTAGTCTTGGAAATAAATTAAAAAATTACACTATAATGTAAAATAATTAATCTTTAACTATATCAAATCAAAATTATTTAATTTTGAAAAATTATCATTAGCGATTATGTAATCATTGGAGTATGAAGTGGATATTGTAAAGCAATCGAAATGTTCGAAAGTGTCTGGATGCATTTTGGTTGTTTTTTTAATTCTATACACTAAGATAGGAGTATTAAATAGGCGTTTTTTCGTCCAGCACTAAGAAATTTAGTTTTTGTAAATGCTGTAATTTATGACTGCACTTTTATTATTACATTCCCAATGATAATGGAGCTAAATAGAGGAATTAATGCACAGTTAATGCAGCTGTATCATATGTCCTTGGGGCATCTGTTAATAAGATCCATATATTTTTGGTAATGTGAAAATTCCAATGCATAAAAAATTTGTACCATATGCCAAAAACAAGTTTTTTATGCACTGATATTTTGACACTAGCGAAAACGATTTTGATATTATCACCACTTATTGTTCAATTATTGTATAGGTTTGCAAAAATAATTGTGCATGAATACGTTTGGTGGATGCATGACGGTGGTCACCGGTCAATGAGCTTGTTTTCTAGTCTTGGAAGGTAGGTATATGACCATTTATAAAAGCCAACAAAAGCTGTGACCCCCATAATGGTCTACTGTACGTGTCCCACAACTCTTGGCCGCCTTCTACACATTTTTTTTTTGTTCGTGTTTGTCTGGTACTGTTGAAAAATAAAGAAAACCGCAAAGGCCTAAACGTGAAGGTCAAGGCTTGAGCGATCTAATGCGGGCGCGCTAGGACTGGATTGCAGTCCAATTGTTGAGATAGGTCTCGTGTCTTCTCCTGACTTCGTATGTTAAGCGATTGGTGTGATCCAAATGGCAGAATCACACATGTTCGTCGTGCCTTAATAAAAATGACTTATAATTTCCCAAACGGTTTGGAAAATGGATAAAACGAGATAAACTAAAGGCCAAATTTTATTAATCAAGATTAACAAAGGTTTGGAATACAACGGAATATTGAAATGGACGAGTGCTAGTCTGAGCTAAGCAAACGTTTTGAAATGAAAAAGAACAAAACAGTGAAAAATCCACGAGAGTGAAAGGATAAAACTTTGAGTAGAGTGGTTGTAAGCGTGAGCTTTTTGGTTGAGGAACCCCTCATCCTCCTTTGGCTTCTAAATTTATAGGTCATGGGTTCCTAATTTTTGTTAATACTTTTGAATTTCAAATTCTCTCATCAATAAGTTTGTTGTTCGGATTAGAGATAGAACTCCATTTTAATCCGTTAATCTCTTTTTAAAATTCAATTTAGATCTTGCAGCTTTTCCCTCCATATTGCACAAGCTCATTGTTGGAGAGTTCAATTTGAGCAGGCCTCATCGCGCTACAACAATTATCCCTTAATTCGTGGGTGTCTAACGGTGGAAGAGGCCTAAGCCTTATCATCTCTCACACGGAAGCTTTGTAACCATCTTTTCCTCCTTTTTAAAGGATAAAATTCTATCCTCATCCATTTAGGTTTACCAATGATTTTCAAAAATTAATTAAACAATTAATTCCTTAGTCTAAATTGAGTCCAGACCGGATTACCCATTAGATTGGATCTTGCTGGCCCACCGAGGCCTCTCCAAATCAGGCCTAATTTAATTATTTTGGTCATGGGTCAAGGCCTTTGGCTAGATTTGCCAAATTTGGGTGTAAACAGTTCGATGCAAATTTTTGCACGTTTTGACTTATATTTCTCTTTTTAATTCGGTAAAAAAAAATACCATCCATCACCGAGACTAGAGAATTCACAAATAATTACTTTCTCATGACCTAACCTCAAAAATCAATCCGTAATCAATCGTATTACGAAAAAACTTTGAAAAAAAGCTCACCAATAAACCGGACTTGGGCTGCCTTCTCTGCTTTCTACATTAAAGTTCTCTGTTTAGAACTGTTTGGGATTAGGGATTGCAATTATAGACTGCATGTTAGTAATTAATTTGCTACAATTTTGTTTTCTTTCTCCTTTCAATTTTTATTTTCAGCAGCGAGCAACTTGGAACCAAATCGCGCTCACTGTGTAGATTCAACCTTAGTGTATGGTAAGCTATATTCGAAAGGTCGACCATGAGTCTCCCAGAATAAGTTGCGGTGTGCGAAACCTGACTAGCTCGAACACCGGAGTTGTATGTTAATTTGGCATTATTAACTGTGTAACGTAATGAAGTTCTATGTCCAGTGAGGGAACTTAATATTCAGAACCGCAAACGAAATCATGCCGTCCCTTAGGAATTTTTGGGACATGGGGTTCCCGTAGTGAGTCAAATTACTACGTCTCCGTAGTGACCTCAATTGTGGGCCTTATGATAGTTTTATTTGCGATCGGAACCATTCATTTTTTCAAAAATAATGAGCACACTAGGGTACAAAAAATTATGATCATCGGAGATTGATAGAAACACAATTGAGACAAATTTATCTTACAGTGTATTCTGCAAATGATATTGGCCATCCATATAAATGGTATCCGAACATATGGCTACCAATATCTAATTAATTTGATTTTTTACATGAATGATCTACTCAACATTCCCAACAAATTGTACGGCTCCGATTCTAAATAAAGATTTCATAGGGCCCACAATTGAGGTCACTACGGCTTCTTTTTTGGCTTTTACCAGTTTTTATGCATTCCAACACAATTCATTTTCCTTCCATACATCAACTAAGGGATTGACAAAATGGTATTGCCTTGGGATATAAGGGTTTGCTCCCACCTAAGATCTCAGGTTCGATTCTCATTACTAGCAAACTCTAGGAGCCACTGAGGATTATGTCCGGAGTTCGGTTGTTACCTCTACGGCCCTAAAAAAAAAAAAAAAAACTAAGAGCATCTCTAATTCAATTCTTCATTTTGAATGATCAAAATAATTCTTTATTCAAAAAGTAAATTTAAAATATAATTATTGATTCATCTCGGTTAGAGGAATCTAAAACATAAAAAAATTTGAAATTTTCATAATTTTTTAGTTTTTCAAAATCTGTAGAATTCGAGAATCTATTTTTTATAATTCTTGTGAACACATTCTAAAAAGTTAGAATCTCAAAATCCGGAAAAATTTCTCGTACACACACTTGCAAGCCATAGAAATTTCAAAGAAGATAAGTAAGATAAACGCGGAGGATGTCGGCTGATAGCGTAAAGAGTTAAGACGCGTTGTTTAGATTTGAGGAAAGTCGAGTGTTTATATGGAGTAGTCCTTCCTGTAATCACAATTCGTGTTTTAGTCCACTTAAATAATTGGCAATTTGGCATATGGCAACAACACAAGGGGGCCTATTGGAAATTATTGACAAGGAAAGCTTACGTTTTTCCACTAAGGTTTTGACCCCACAAATTTGGTATTTTGGCAAAATTCAAAATTTCCACCGTTTTCATATGATGTTACCTCCATAGGTTTCCAAAGGTTTCTCTTTCATTCCAAATAAAACAAGAAAAGACTAAGGGTGTTCTCATAAGAGAGTTTTATTTTTTTCATTTTTTTGGCTTTTCACAGCTTTTATGTGATGTATTATAAGAGAGTGACTGCCTCAATTTTAGGAATAAGCTGGTTTTTTGATTTTTTTGAGTTAATGAAATAGGCCTAAAGAGAAGTAATAAAAAAAACGGAAGAAAAAGAAACTACAAGTTTTTTAAAACGGCAAATAAACAGCTTACTTAATACTTTCAATTACCTTTAGGGAAAAAATTCCTTAAAATTTGTTTATTTTAATAAGTCCAAGTGTTAACATCATGCGTGAGCTAGGATTACGGTGAGAGCGTAAAAGTTTCTTGTAAAAATACTCCATTTTAAACCACAAAATTCGATAGAATAGAGAACAACAACGGGAGCAAATGATTAGTAAGGAACGACTATGTGTAGGTTAGAACTAGATTGGTTATTATGTTTGTTAGGTTAAAACAATATAGGAGTAAACCACAAACAAATCGAATAAGAAGTATATAAACAAGCCTTTCTATGGATTCCATTTGTCCAAGTGTTAACCAAATTTCTTTATTTTAATAAGTCCAAGTGTTAACATAATGCGTGAGCTGGGATTACGGCGAGAGCATAAAAGTTTTTTATAAAAATATTTTAAACCACAAAATTCGCTAAGATAGAGAGCAGCAATGGAAGAGGACGCGGATGATAGTAAGGAACGATTATGTCTAGGTTAGAATTAGTTTGGTTATTATGTTTGTTAGGTTAAAACAATATAGGAGTAAACCACAAACAAATCGAATAAGAAGTATATAAACAAGCCTTTCTATGGATTCCATTTGTCCAAGTGTTAACCAAATTTCTTTATTTT
>JAXBDA010007969.1:4590-16095 GCA_036023075.1 Gaultheria prostrata
CAAAGAATACCACAACCATAACCATAACTACGGCGAACGCAAAATTCTCTAGATCTTGCCCTGAGACATGAAATATGTAAAACCTTTGTAGATTCCCTTAACCATAAAATACAAAGGTTTTACATATGGAAAAGGAAAGAGGGTAGATAGAAGTGGATGACAATTGACAAGAGCTGCAAAGAATACCACAACCATAACCATAACTACGGCGAACGCAAAATTCTCTAGATCTTGCCCTGAGACATGAAATATGTAAAACCTTTGTAGATTCCCTTAACCATAAAATACAAAGGTTTTACATATTTCATGTCTTAGGGCAAGATCTAGTGAATCGAGTGTAGGGTCATGGGGCAAAATTACCAAAATATCCCGAAATATATGTACACGTTTATAAGAAATTTTAATCCAGCGGAATCAATTGACCCTCCTTGCCTCTTCTTGGATCCGCCCCTGACCATAACCATAACCACAACCACATACGTCTCTAAGTTATTTGGGTATTGATTTTATGTTCAATTGAAAAATAAGTATGAACTCAGCTCTTTTTTCCGAACCTTTTTATATTCCAAGTTCAACTTAATTTGACTTAGATCATTGGTCGATGTTGTATTTTATATTCAGTTGAAAAATAAGTATGAACTCAGCTCTTTTTTACTAATTTTTTATACTCCCTCTGTCCCTTTTTAAGCGTGTTACCTGGAAATTTCAACCATTTTTCTCTCACATCAACTTTTACAACTTTTACATCTATTTTCCATTACTTACCCTTATCAATATAATAATACCCACTAACTTTTTAAAAAGAAATCTACTTTTAAGGGCAAAATAGGATATGTACCCACTAACTTTTCAAAATACACACTTATTAAGGGATAGCTCAAAATAGAAATGTACACACTATAAAAGGGACGGAGGAAGTATATTCCAAGTTCAACTTAATTTGACTTAGATCATTGGTCCCCATTGCCCTAAACCGGAATTCCAACTGGATGCCCCTCTCACTTAGCGTTTGTTTGGAACTTGTGGAAAATGAGAGAAATTAAAGGAGAGTTAAAAAATAAAGGTCCCTGCCATTGTTTGATTATGAAAGAAATAGGAGAAAAATTAACAAATTCTAGTATTGTGAATAGTGAAATTTTCCTTCCATTTCCTTGTCATTTTCCTCCTTTTTTCTTTTATTTTCCTTTCCCTCACCTTCCCTAATTTCCAAGCACAGCATTAGTGACAAGCTAATGTGTGGAGAGGAAGAAATGGCTGTATAATGCACCAGCCAATGTTTGGTTGAATGATTATGCCATGTATATAATCGGCAGTTTTAATTTTTAAATAAACAAATTTTACGGTAGAAACTGAAATATGAAAGGTGAAAGGAGAAAAATTAAGTACTACTGAAAATTGAATATATAAGTTTCTAAGCTAAAAAAATGTTTGATAAAGAGCTGCATGGATATAAACAAACAATTATATTTAATCGTAGTACTTGCATTGTTCTCTTTTAATTCAGTTTACTAATGAGCTTCATGTAAACTGAAAAATAAAGGATATATTAGGCAAATTTTTTAGTTTTCCGTCTGCTTTTAATCGCGTTTTGATAATTTTTTATTCTGAAAAGGAGTATGTAGCAGGGACATGTATACTCCCTCCGTCCCAATTTGCTTGCCCCTTTTGGGGAAGTGGGTTTTTAAGGGGTGTGATAATTTTGTATTATCTTTTCTGTTTTGCCCCTAAGTCCAGTCATTATTACTGTGGCTAATTTTGTGAGGCTAAGTATTTATATAAAACTCAAAACTTATGTAATATGGATCTTGTTTGATAGATATCAATTAGTTTTATTATACAAAGTTTTCAAAATCATAAAAATCGTTATAAAATAAAAGATAATGGACAAACCAATTTAGATGAAAAAAGTACTTTTTAAGGGTAAAACTGTAAAGTGATCATGTTTTGATGGATATTTTTAGAAATTTGACAAATATTTTACGACATCCCAAAATAGAGAGAAGGACTATCAATTTGAGACGGAGAGTATTTATTTAGCAGTGAATAAAGATATAAGTAAAAGAAGCTGGGATTGAAGTTACAAAAGGGGGAAAATGCAAATGGAGGCGCTTCTAGTTACATGGACTCATGGAGTACTAAAAAACAATGAAACGAAACCAGGTGATGCAGGGAACTCTCACGTCTTAAGCTCTGAGTCGCCTGACGAATGCATAGATTAATGTAAAACGAGAGGAACGTGACGAGCGCGCCGTTCAATGGTTAAGTTTGGTTTTAAAAATAATCCAATCGACTACAAATTAAGGCCACTGTTATGTTGCTTAGGGGTATTTGACAGTCTACTTTTTAGCTTTTTATTTTTTAATTTTTGGATTATGATCAGAATGAGTTTTGAATTTACGAAGAGCATTTGAGAGAAATGTGAATAATGCATTTTGCAAGTGAAAAATGTGAATGGAGAAGTTGAAAAATACATTTTCAAAGAATGAGTTCTGGGTTGGGTGTGCCAAACACCCAAAATAAAAAATGTAGAAGTCAAAAATTCAAAAAATTATCTCCCAAACAGCCTTTTAGAAGCAGGAAAATTACTAGTAAGAAGTAAGTAGATTGTATTTAAAGTTTTAAACCCAAAAACGTTCTCTTTAGCCCCATTTTCTTTCCACACACCCCTCTTAATATTAATACTACCTTATTCCCAAAATACCCTCTTCTTCAACCTAACTCTGAAATGTGGCTACAAACAAGCCGAGCCGAGCTTTGTAGTACTCGAGCTTAGCTTATTCATAAACGAGCCGAGCCAACAAGCCAAACCTGGTTAATTTACTTAACGAAACTCAATTGTTTTGGGGCTTTTCTTTTCTTTTTTTTTTAAATTTGGATTTCAGTCAAAAACTTTTGTGATTCCTATCGTGAAGATGACTATTATCAACAAAATATAATACAAAACTAACAAAGGGGAATTTTTTTTGAATAATAACAAAACTCAAAAAGCCTGTTTAGGACAAAAAGTTAAGTTTGCATTTTTGGAAAACCAAACCTTAGACTAGAAGTTCTAAATGGGTGTAGGAGAAATTTGGGGCTAGAGCGAACCAAAAAAAAAAAAAAAATTGTTCTGACTTAGAGAAATACTATATGTTAGGTTAACTAGAATCACTTTAAGAAGAAGATTTTTTTTTTATTTGACCCAAGAAAAAGATAGCCCCTATGTTTTTTCCATACGACAAGTCCTATGCTCCTATGAATGAAGGAAGCATGGTAATAAGCACATAAATTAATTTGGATTTCTAGGTCTGCCCTTCCTGATGCATTTTGGCTTTGATTTAAGAGTACAGTTCAAGCACGGTTCTTGGAAGTTTAGAGGGTCACTGTTTCAGTGGTACTCTGAGAGCAGCAACTTTGTGCATATTATCAAAAGTTAGGTCTGTCTCCAATCGTCCCAGCCCATACCCCTGATGATTGGGGACTAGATGAGTTCCGTTATTGGTGGTGGTGGCAAGTCCTATTAGTCAAGAAGGTGGGGGTAGTATAGTCATTTCAAATCGTTGACGCTCATCTCACAATAATAGTCACATACATGGGTAATACCGTAATCCAGGGCCGGCCCTGACATTTCAGGGGCTTAAGACGAAGTTTGAAAATGGAGGCCTTAAAAATGCTAGCTATTTATCCAAAAAAAAAAAAAAATGCTAGCGAAGCTAAATATAAAAAACTACATGCATGTATTTAACACGGAAAAAATTCCAAAAAATACATTATATTAGAAGAATTAAAAGCATCGTCCACCATCATCACTTAAATATTACTTTTCTTGCATTTGGAAAACAACCCTCCATCCATTTCAGATAATTGAGCACTTCAATTGGTTTCGTTGTCTCTTGCGGCAAACAATGTTTCAAGATTTTCAATTCTGAAAACAAATCTTTTCCATCAATATCGAAAGTCCCTTCATGCTTCAAAACTTCTTCTAGCTTGTCACATGATATCATCAAATATTGGTCGGTAGTAGACTTTAATTAACATACGAATCTCAAACCCTTATTGGAGACCCATAAACCAAATTTAATCAATTCATGAGCAAATTGAAACTCTCTAAGGTAATCAAAGAAATTAAGAACAAGATAAGTAAAATGTTCCTAAAACTATTAAAAAATGGCCGGCCAAAAAGTAGCACTTAAATTTTTATTTTCTAAGCCAAAAAAAAAAAACAATTAACAATACAGTATACAACAGAGAGAGCGCGATGAATGGATGATTTCACCTTTACGACCGAGATTTCACCTTTGAAAGAGGGCCTTCTACCTTCGTGAATCTGATAGGGATTTGCACCGGTCGCCATTTTCGTTTTTTTAATCTTTTGGTTTTTTTTTTTTTTCCTCTTTGTTTGCTCGTGGAACCCCAGATGTAACATTCCGAATTGGGCTTTTGGGCATGTTGGCCATTTAAGTGACTAGTGCTTGTTTGGGTTTTAAAATGGCCCTTTATGCGCAAAAAAAAATGGGCTTATATACTTGGTACTAAAAATTATTAGGAGGCCCTGTTTTTTCATTTTTTGGGGGGGCCTAAGACGCCGGTCTATTGGGCCTTAGCCCAGGGCCAGCCCTGCCCTAAACAAATCCCTCGAATCTAATAATGAAATGAAAATGTTATGGAACATGAAAAGTATCTCCAATCGATAAAAAAAAATTAAATAAAAAGTTTCTCCAAAATAATCGAGAAAACATAAATGATTGTGAATCTGAGTATTAATTTCTAGTCATGTGAATTTATTAAACCATTGATTTACTCCTATTTCTTGAAACATTTCGGGTTACCTTTTCATGTTACGTGCTTACTCCTTCAGTCCTTCGTTACCGAAATCAAGAAAATTCCGAGATCTCAGGCTTCACCGACTTCTCATTGGATACTACTACCCACCGGAAACAGGACCACTTTCTCTCTCCTCCTCTACCACTTTCTCTCTCTTCACCCCACTTCCCCCCGACACCACCACCACCAGGTCCACCACCTCCTCCCACTTTCCTTGCCTCCTTTTTCTCTCAAACGAGAAAAACCAATTTTAGAGCGAGAAACAACACATACATATTTATACAGCTATTTATACATAGAGAGAGAGAGAGAGAGAGAGAGAGAGTGTTTGTGACTGTTTGTGACTTTAATTATACTATATTGTTCTGTTCTGCTTTTGTATTCTCTGTTTTCTGAGATGCTGTGTTGGTATAATTATTATCCTCTCGTAATTACGTACTTTGCTGATAGTTAGGGTTGTGAAGTAAAGAATTCGAAGCAGAAATGAGTGCTCTGTGGTGCTTAGCTGCTGAAGCGATGGCAGATTATCAAGTCTTGAATAGAACTTGATGATTTCGTTTCTGCTGTTCTGGAGTGAGATCTATCGAAAATTGATCTGATTTCATATGATTCTCTGCGAGTGAAGAAAACAAAGGACGAGATTTTGAAGTGCTGATTCGGAACGAGATTTGAAGTGCGGAATTTGTTTTTTTAGGGGGACGAATCCGAACCAGCTTAGGCGCGCCTTGACTGAGGTCTCGATTAGAGTTCAAAATGGATTCAGATCGACAGATTCACCAATACAGTCACGATACTAATCATCAGCAGCAGCAGCAGCAGCAGCAAAGGCATCAGCAACCTTCGAGTTCTGGATTGATGAGGTATCGATCCGCGCCGAGTTCCTATTTCGCAAACCTAATCAACAGTAGTGGTCTTGGCGATAATGATGTTGTGGAAAACTGCGATGGATTTCTAAACCCTAGCCGAGCCAGTCCAGAAGCAGAGCGGATTTTATCAAGGTTAATGTCTGGTGGTGGTGGTGGTACAGAGGAAGACTCGTCCTCTCACAGTCTACGAGGTATTCAACAAAATGCTTCAGTTAGCGAAGCATTGCAATCACAGTTTCCAACGGATTCTGTGAAACATGGAGCTGAGATTTTTGGTCACGGTGATCAGCAACAGAACAGTCATTATTCTTCTGGTTCGCATATGATGTATCATAACTCAGTGGCTTCTAATTCAGAGATCGATGACTCGTTTAGAATGGAAAGTTTGCCTCAGATGAAGATCGGCGGCGGCGGCGGCGGCGGTGGTGGTGGTGGTGGTGGTGGAAATTCTAATCTTATTCGTCACAGCAGTTCGCCGGCTGGATTCTTCTCCCATATTAATGTTGAAAATGGTAACTATCTTTAGCTTCTGGTGTACATTTTTTTTCATATTCTGCTCAGAACGTAATATGAATGACATATATGCACAGAGAAATTGTTTTCCGAAATAATGCTTCAAGGACATCCGGACCAATATGGATCCATCCAATGTTTGTGGCTGAAGGTCTTAGTACCCAGGGGACATGAAGCTCTTGTCTCACATGTTTAGTTGGACATTCACAAATTAGACACATTTTGTAGTTTGAACTTTACATTAATTTTGCGTTGCGATCCTATATGAAGTATAAAATTTCCTAAGGTACCATGTAAACACCATTACATGTGTAACGAAATAAAGAGAAACATAGCAGGTAATATGAAGTTTTTTGGCGAGTCCCGTTGTGGAGATGAAATATACTAGATTCTTGAGATGGAAATAGAGGAATGTGATGCTTAGATATTGCACCCGGCACCTGTACCCGATCTATGGAGAATGGCGATACCATATTTTGAGAAAACAAAGGAAAACAACTTAAATTGGAAGAATTTGGAGCTAGTATTAATCTTTGTGAGCAATTAATCAGATATGTGAGCAATTGAGGTAGTTTAAGTCTGATTTTTAGTTGTGCGATCAATTGGGGTAATTTTTAAGTATGATATCCCATCTTGTATGTGTGATTTTTGATGAATCATAGTGAGAAAGTCTGTTGGTTGATAGTTTACCATAGCCGTTCGAGTTTTTGATTCTTGACTTTGTTTCCTTTACCAGTTTCATCTTTCAAATAGTTGTGTGTTGTGTGAACATAATTGAGAACAAAGGCTGAAATTGTTTAGAGCAATTGGCAGGTTATGGTGCTATGAGAGGCATGGGGAATTTCGGAAGTGGTAATGGTACTAATGCAGAAGCATCCTTTCCCACTCCAAGCAGATCATTGAAACGCCAAACCCAAATGGACTTCTCATCAGCCCCAACTTCTTCTCCTTTAGGGCGAATGACTCCTATCTTGGAAAACCGTAGCAAAAGCATGGAAATAACAGGTTTCCCAATCGGCTCTTGGGACGATTCATCAATTATTTCCGACAGTTTCCTAAAAGAAATTGTAGAAGATGATGACAGAAAGACATTCTCTGTCGTGAATAATGCATCAGAGAATCAGGTACTTTTGTTTTCTGTTCAAAAGTTATTTGATTTTACTCAAAATGTTTGATCTGACTCTGACCATAACTCCTCCTTTTTGCCAGAATGCTGAAGGTGGGAATCGACCTCCCCATATGCTATCTCATCACTTGAGTTTGCCAACAAGTTCAGCAGAATTGTCTGCTATGGAAAAGTTATTGCATTTTCAAGATTCTGTTCCTTGTAAGATCCGAGCCAAGCGAGGTTTTGCCACTCATCCACGAAGCATTGCTGAAAGGGTATGGATTTCTTGCCTTTGGTCGCTGTTTTAGCTGCACACGTTTTAAAACTTGCTATGAAAAGTGCTACCAAACATTAATCTCTCTGTGTTCTTGGACTTCGTTCTCTCTAATCTATTGGTAGAGTTGTAGAAATGAAATTCGCATGACGATGTTCATTTTCCTCTATTTATTTTTCAGGTCAGAAGAACCCGAATTAGTGAAAGAATAAGGAAATTACAAGAGCTTGTTCCAAACATGGACAAGGTAGAAGCTTTCACTGGGCATTTTTTCTCTTATTAATGTTATTCTAAACCCAAGAGCTGAATTTTTCCTATATATCTTCTTTTGCAGCAAACAAACACATCAGACATGTTGGATTTAGCTGTTGACTACATTAAAGAACTACAGAGTCAACTACAGGTGTGATACAACATTTTAGTTGAAATCCGTAGCGCCTTCGGAAAACAAAATACCATATTAATGAACTTCTAAATGTTTCGTTACATTTGAATGTTTCAGGTACTTACGGATAATCGAGCGAAGTGTACATGTTCCAATAAGCAAAGGCAATAGCTCGAAACTCCGAAGGCACAGGTATGATGAATATAATGCTTCTCTGTAGAAAGTAAGCCATGAAGCCAGAATGAAGATAGAAAACAAGCCTTTGGTTCTCTTGGGAAGATAATGAGTTCATGTAAACTATGTACTGTACTCCAAATTGTTCATTATAATTTTGGTGTATTGATGCAAAAATGGAAGCTTATTTTGTACAGTGATTCTCAAATTCAATGGGTCCCAAAAAGATCTCCATTGGTGTTTTTATCTTCTTTTTTCAAGATGGAAAAATTATGTAATGGTGACCCTAACGTATTGTGCAGGGAACAAGTGGGGTTCCCATTTGTATTATTACAACTTTTTGTCCAATAATTGACTGTGGCATTTGGTTCAATACATCACCTTGAAACCAAAACTCTAACCTCATTAAACCATCGGGCACTATCCCTAACATGTGTGGAAATTTTGTATTCAACTCAAGTCAATTGATGATGAGGGGATAAGTCCCGACATATATTGAGTGATAACTGATAACTTGGGGGTGTTCCACTGAGATTAGTTTTTTGGTTTTTTGGTTTTTTTGGTTTTTTATGTGAGAGCTCGTAATACGCGTTTGACTTTTGTGGTTTTTGTTGTGATGTATTGTGAGGGGATGACCTGTCTTGAAAAGCGCAATAAGCTGGTTTTTGGCTTTTTGAGTTAGCGGAACGGGGCCTATTCTATCCTCAAGCAATGTGAGACTAGAATACTTAACATCCTCCCTCACGTGCAGCCGCATTTTGCGATCTTGTTGGGTCTGTCATCATGTAGCCTTTTTGCTGGTTTGTCATCATCGGGTATGAATTGTAAATTTTTTAAATGTGGGATAGAATGGGCTCCGCTATTTTCCATGTGAAAACACTTTAGATCCAACTCAAAGTCAATTGGCAATAAGTGGAGCGGTCTGAGCATGTATTTAGTGATCACACATTCTATCCCTTATCATATGTGGGACTAGAATACTTAACATGCGGAAACTTTATATCCAACTCAAAACTAATTGACAATGAGTGGAGAAGCTCTAAATGTTACTAATTGACAATGAGTGGAGAGGCTCTAAACTTTACGCGAAGACATGCATGTAGAGAGTCTGTCTTGTATGGCAATCGTGATGCTTGATTTGAAGTGGGTGGATGTTCCGAAGTAGAGAAAAAGGAAAGTGGTAGGATTAAATTTGAAACTACGAAATGGAGAAAAGTGGAAGAAAAGAAAACTTTTGGGGGGAGAGTTGGATTGAAGGGTAGATGAGTGAGCAAAGCTGGATGAATCACTTTAGTTGGTTGGGCCCTGAATATTAAGTGAGTGCCATATCATGGATGATGTCATCATCTAAGCCAAACTGTCCGTTCTTTCATTTGTCTGGAATATTGTGCAGGAAATGTATTCTCAAAACAATAAAGTTTAGTGTGAATTAAAGAAAAAATAAGTTTAGCTTCATGTGACTGATTTGTTTCCAAATAATCTTGCAAGAAAGATAAAAAAAAGATTCCTCCATATTTTTAGCGAAAACTGCTTCATAGTTGAAAAGTTGTAGTTATGGGTCGTGCAACTTTTTCGGTAACTGAAAACAAAGAAAGTTGTGGAAAAGTAATTTTCATAACTTTTCTCGTTCTTTCCGTGCAACTAAAGTTGAATTTGGATTCCTTGAATTTCCATGAATTTAGGCTTGCTAATCGAAGGTTTGCAAAAGTTGAAAGTTCTCAATTCAATTCCTGCTTATAATAGTAAGTTGACATAATCTATAAATCCTTCAAATTCAGAAAGATGGCATGGATTTCTCTTTCTCATACTGAACTTGGAACCCTAAATTCAACAAATTTAGAAGTTCATTTCTCTTTCCGATTACGACTTTGCTTTGTACGAATAATAGTGCAACTTTCTTTTTCATTCATTTTTTTTAAAAGAGGGTAGGATAGTATGTAGTCTCGTGTCCCACGCATATTATGGATTTCTTTTTTTTTTTTTTGGATTATTGGTTCATCTCGATGAGAGAATTGTAAGGAGTAAAAGATTATTAACTAAAGTAAAATTTTGTGAATAAAGGAAAAAATAATCGACTAATCCATAAAATAAATTGGATTAGTTTTGTCTTTAGTGGACTTTTTAAATATTTTTATAATTTTTTGGCTTTATAGATTCCTCTCACCGCGACGAATCAATAATCCTCAAAAAAAAAAATCGATGCAAAACTAACAAATGCAAAAAAAAAAAAAAAACATTTGCCAAAGCAACCCCGTTAATGAAAATTTATTATTGGTGCATCAAATGGTGGGGGAGAATAGGCTTACACCCACGGAAATTTTCATTTTCATTTTTGTTTGCCTTTTTTAGACGTTGGTTACCATTTCCTTAGTTTTTGTACACTTACCTCACATCTTCTCCCGAATCTTTTTTTTTTTTTGACGAACAAGATCATCCCATTAATATAAGAGCATCTCTAACAGTCTCAGTAAATTTTGAGCTAAAAATAGTTGTGAACAGTACACATTTTTCACTTTACCTACTCACATCTCTTTCAAAACTCCAACAATCCTCTCTATTATTAAAAAGAGAGACATAGAGAGGAAAAAAAAGGTAGTGAACAGTTGCTCCCTAAATAAGGAGGGATTTAGGGAGGCACTGTTCATCCATGTAGAATAGGGAACTTTTTATTGAGGCTGTTGGGGGATTGATTTGATCATTCCCTCCCTATTATGGCTAAAACACCTCTTTAGAGAGCCTTGTTGGGGTTGCTCTAAGGAAAATTCTACCAGAGTCTCCTACCGGTAAGAATGATGCATCTTATGGGTCACAGAGTACTCTTATCGTCCACCCATTAGGCTAGCAACAGAATGATTGTTAATACTCCCTCCGTCCCATATTTGTTGTCCATTTTTACTATTCACTGCACCTCAAAAAATTGTGTGGGGGTAGCTTCGCCGAAATGACCTCTTTGGACCGTCCTGGATGCTGAAGGAGGGGGGAGTCGCTGTGGCCTCACCGTGATCCTGGCCGCTGAGCAGAACAAGCAACCTGCACATTGAACAACCGTGTTAGTGCCTAGCCCGGACGGTGGTTGCCCGGGACGGCACTCCGACGGCCTAGTTAGTGATCGGAGAAGACGATGTGTGATAAATGTAGGGAGAGAAAGTGAGTTAAGGGAGTTTAAAGAAGAGAGAAAGACCGCCTTTAATACGGTAGGTGAGTGGGTGCCATTAATGCTTGTTGCAGGCTGTCGGAGCACGCTCAGAGCCGAGCCAAAGTGCCTCCGTTTAGCGGTCATCTGGCCGAGGTTGTGACCGCCCGATCCCAACGCCCCCGGCACAGCCTCAGCGAGGCTGCCAAGCGTTCCCCTGAGCGCTGCTTTTTGCCGAGTCCGGACTGG
>JAXBDA010007970.1:0-16092 GCA_036023075.1 Gaultheria prostrata
AATTAGAATTATCGTTTATTATCAATGTAGCATTGTGAGATGACTTTTGGACTAATTTATGAGTTTATTGAGCTATTTTATGGAGAAAAATGTTTATCTATTTATGTTGAAAATCGAGGGCGTGACACTAGAGGTGTCAAACGGGCCGGGCTAGTACGGGCCCGGCACGGCACGGTACGAGCATGATTTTAGATGGGCACGGCAGGCCACGAGTATAGACTGGCATAACAAGGGCACGGCACGGAGTGGGCTAGACACGGCATGGCACGGGGCACGGCCCAGGGTACGGCACAACAAATACTAATTTTTAATGTATTAAAAAATTAATTTTTAATGATGGATTCTCTAATTATATGTTATACACTTTTTAATAAGTCAATACAAATCTTTTGCGAATCTCAATACGCCGAAACTATTTTAACAATCAAGCCGTTGATTTTGTTGTTCCTATTAATGAAATCAATCGTGTAAAGTTTCTTCTCGATTGGGTTTAGAAAGCTTATCGATCGAAACCGAATTTGTTTTTTCTAATGATACTTTTCGTCCGATTAAATGCCTACTGATGTTTGTTAAATTCTTCTTGATGTTTGTTAAATTTTTCTTGATGTTTGTTCAAAAAATATAGCTATAGTTATACAAAAAAAACTTTCGACGAAACTCGGTTAGATTATACAAAAACATTTCGACAAAACTCGAAGATGTGCCGGCACAGGACGACACGACACGATTAAAATATGACACAGCACGACATGACACGATTTGGTAAATGGGCCGGCATGGCAAGGCACGAAACATGGTTGACACGTAATTAAATAGGCCATGCCGAAACGACACGGCACGGCCCATTTGACACCTCTATTAGGGCCTATATGTCTCAGGAGGTCTTTAACTACTATTTTAATTGTTAGGACATGGAGAGTACAATATTACTTCATACGAGGGAGGCTTCTTCCGGCATCCCTACATCATGTCCCTCAGCTTTGAGTGTCTAATGCTACTTTTACATTCGAGCAATACCATTCGAAATACGTGTTGCATCAAGTAAGTTTCTAAGCACAACTATATATATTTGTCAAGTATAGTAATAAACCATGTGGTATAATTTCAATTTGCTTTGTTAGATGATATACCATTTGTTCAATATGATGAGGAATTCATAACTGATGAAGATGAAGGACTTCTTCAAGCAGTGAAAAAGAGCAGGCTTTTTATCTTAGATGACATGCATAATCCTAAGGATTTGCAAACGCTGGAAGAAGGAATGCAATTGATTAGGGAACTTCGATGTGCAGCGAATCATGATGCTCAGCTTGAAAATATGGGAGAAAATGAAACAGTAAGCAACATTTTCACGATTTAAGTTCTCAAACAATGTGTTGCTTCTTCTAGATCTATCAACTTCACTTTTAGAAATACTAACAATTAATGATGATGAATAATGAATCACCTAGTGATAGAGATTAAAGAATGACCATAATTCTTTCCCTATCAAAGATACTATTGAATGCTTACAAATTACACTAAATTGCATGAATACTAGCGTCGTGTACTAGAAACGGCCCATATCACTTACTAGCAATGTGCATAAACTACCCCTACGTTTAGCCGAATTACCAATTGACCCGTATGGTTATATGCATGACCAAATATCAAATCCCAAAACTCAAACATCAGAGCAAGAAAATTGCAGAAATCCACAAACACTAGGCAATGTATGCGTTATTGTCACAAATTGTTAGAAAAAAAAATTTAAGACATGAGAAAATTAAGACTAGTGGTAAATCATGTCTTTTAAACCGTAGATAATTGGAAGGTATTGAAAAAAAAATTGACAAGCTGTTGGGGGGTGATTCTATGATGGTTCTTCCTCTGGAACGTGGTGAAGCTCTTCCTCTCCTGGAACCTACAACCAGTAAACAATTGGTTAGTGCCACTCAGGCCACTTGTTTGAAAGCACTCCGACGGCCAAGTTAGTTAAACAGGGAGAGAGAGCGCTTATAGACAGAGTTTCAAATCAAAGAGTGTGTTCCTCTCTAGGGTATATCCCCTAGTATTTATAGGCAATAGTGTGTTGCTCTCCAAGTCTCTCGTGCTCAGCTCAATCGCATGACATCACATGTAAACCGCTCCAGTCATGTGACACAGCCAATACCGCACTACCATGTAGGCTTTGATAAGCTTCCGGAAGGTTCTCGTCAAGTACCATGTAACCCTTGTCACATGCTCAACTAACTGCATAACGACCTTCACGGGTCGGCTCATGGTGCGGGTCATTTGACCCGCACCAAAACCACTGTACCCGGATATCTCAGGTACTCCTTGGACTTATTATGCAGTTGACATGACCTTCAACCTTATAACCTTCGGTCATAAAGGCCTTCATACTTGATATTTGTAGACGACTGTTTTAACTTAGGTCTCACTTATCTTCGGGCTTAAGAGATATTCTTCACCATGCTGGGCTAATCGGAACATCTGAAACGATCTACGGTCTCTCTACGTTCGGCCCACCTAGAAGGCTGGTAGGTGACTCTCGCCTAGCCCCAGCCAATTGGTTCGCTGTCTGAACCACGTATTTTCAGCCCACTACACAAACCCTTAAACATTCAAACACTCTAGCAATCAGACAAGCACAACATACAAAATCAAAAACTCTAAAACAATTAAGGAAGCATACAATGAAGACAAGTTATACTTACAAGTCATCCAAATAACAATAGTTTTATACTTGTGTGAGCTTACGAGTATCCCCAACACGATGATTCAAACGTGTATCAAAGCTGCGGATGGCCTTCCCTCACATCTAATATGTTTGTGTCTCTCGACTCTTTCCTCACGCTTCTCTCTTATCACTTCACTTTCTAGTGTGTAGAGTGTTCTGGTAATAAAAAACACATGGCGTGAAGTATATGTATAAACGCCAACCAGCAACATCTAACGCCAAATCAGGTACTCCCAAAGGTAAATGGCGCCATATCAAGAAGAAAAGAGCCATTTCCTTGAATAAGTTGATCTGACAATTCACAAACAGAACAGAGAGTCATATATATGTAAGTAAATATATTAATCTGTAATTGTTCTAGCATGGGACTCTTTTTTCTACCTTTTAATCCAATTGTCAAAAGAAATGTTGGAAATGTTGAGTTTAGACACACAGAAATACACTTTTACTACCTTCAACTTTTCACACTTACACAAGACAACATTTTAGAACCTCACACTTGAGTTTGTGTCTCCGGCCACTCTTTCACTCTCACCTCACACAGCAAACATCACTCAAACACAAGTGTCTCACTATTACAATGAGCTCCCCCTTTCCTCTTTATATAGAACAAAAGAATTTTTTGACAAAGGTAAACTCTAGAACCAGAGTTCTAAAAGCTACGAGAGAAATCCGAAAAGATTTCCTCATAGTCCATGAATTTCCGAAAGATTCTGGAGGGTTCTAGCTAGCATGGCCTACAATATTCCCTTGGATTTTGAAAGAAGCAGTATAATTCAACATATTTTGAAGGAGTCCAGAAGACTAATGCAATCCAGAGTATTCTAGAAGCATCCGAAGAGTCCAATTTAGGGGTGGAACCATGAACTGAACTGCAACCGAATTCTGGTTTGGTTTAGTTTAGTTTGGTCCACAAGACTTTTGATCTAAACACGGACTTTTATTCTTGGAACCGCGAGTAAAACGGTTCAGTTATTTCCTCCACGATAAACAAGGACGTGAACGGAAAAAAAATTTGCTCACCCTCTAATTTAAGAGAGGTTTCGTATTGTGCGTTGACACCATCTCAGCCGTTGGGTTTACGACGTGCTGGTCGTCTCCAATTGACAAATCCTCTACCAGTAATAATTATATACCGCAGAACCCGTCTCCAATTGACAAATACTCTCCCAGTAATATACAGATACCGGGATACTAGAGATCACCTTCCGGAGAGCACCCTGAAGATCACATCCGAACTGTTCAGTTCCATAATGGACGGTCCGGATTTAAAAAAAAAACTCTTACCTGAAAGGTTTAACTCTTCCATTGAAGAGTTGGCTTTAAATCTGGACCGTTCAAAACTCTTTTGGATAATACGGATGTGATCTCTCTCGGGGTGATCTCCAGCGCTCCAATGAAACGAAAAATTTGGAAACTCCAACAGGTGTCCCCAATGAAGCTGTACGTGTCACGCTACCAGAACCCAAAGCATCTTTAATCGGAGCATGACCAGGATCACTCTTCTGCTATCCATCCTTAATTTAGCAATTTTTTGGGGAATTTCTCTGTGTATTTAATTCGTCTCCATCTTCATTTGTATACAGGATATCTAGTACTGACAAACTTCCCACCTCTCTCTCTCTCTAAACGGATCAGTCTCGAAGGATTTTTTGAACAGCTACGGAGTATATATTATGCTTATTCATACAGTGGTGAGGTCAATCCGAATTCAATCACCGACTCGGTTTTCATCAGTTCAGTTTCCTTATCAAATCAGTCGCAGCAACTTCTGCTCTTCTTCTGGGCTGAGTTTCAAGCAAAAGCCGGCCGACGACAACCGCAAAATGGAGGACAAACAACAACAGCAGCAGCAGCAGCAGCAGCAGCAGACCAATAACCGATATGCCAAAACAGGGTGGGTTGGTTTGTTGAATTTGTTTCCATTACTAGCTAGCTAGCTATATATTTAGCTCCTTTTCATGTGTAAATCTAGTTATAAGTATCACCGTTTATTACTCCCTCCGTTTTAATTTGATAATCCACTACGAAACTATATATAATTTTCAAACTAAAAAAAATGATATATTTACCAAAATAATTTTTGAATTATTTGGGCACCATATTAAAATTCTCAAAAAAAATAAGTTTTTTTTAATTATATACTCCCTCCGTCCCTATTTTATAGTCTCAGTTTGTACTTTTTGTTGTCCCAAAAAAATTGTCCCATTTCAAAACTAAATGGGCAATAGGTAATGTATTCTTTCTTTTATCCCCTCCTTTTGAAATTAATATTATTAAAAAAGTAAAAAAAATATAATGATTGAAGGGTAAAATGAGAAAAGTAAATTTTGAAAAATGCAATGATTGTGTTCCCTTATTTAGTTAGAATCCCCAAAAGGGACCATAAAATAGGGACGGAGGGAGTATTTTTTTAGAAAGAACCTTGCTATCGGTACCGATAAAAGGGTACCGACCATGCACGGATGGCACCGGCGACCCTCTTGTGGATCCCAAACGGTGAATCGGAACTGTTGATTCATCTCAAAATTGAATTCCGAAGGGCTCTACCCGAGAATCGATGCAATCGGACGTCCCTAAGATATTGATCCAAAATCACCACATTTCATGCAAAAACTTTTGAATGAAATGGGGTGATTTTGGATCGAGCTCTTGACTGTTCGATTACATTGATTCCCGTTTAAGGCCCTTCGGAATTTAATTTTGAGATGAATCAACGGATCCGATTCACCGTTTGAGATCCACAAGAGGGTTGCCGGCGCCGTCTGTGCATGGTCTGTACACGGGTGGTCTGTACCCCTGGATTAACCGGAAGACCATTGTTCTCTTTTTTTTCATGACTTGTAGTGATGGTGATTTATGGCTTTTGATGAAGTCTGATTACGCTCGCTCGCTGGCTCTTTTCTTTCTGTGTTTTTGTTAGGGACTCGACGTCTCATTCGTTTGGGGAAGGGTATGGGACTAGGTGCGATGATGAAGGATTTGGTGGGATTTATGGTGGCAACGACCCTTTTTCCAAAGATCAACAACAGCAACAACCCACCTCCAAAATCATCCATGAGAGTCACCCTGGTTAATATCTACTCTCTCTCTCTCTCTCCCTCTCTCTCATATGATGAAACAGAAAGTCTTAGAAGGTACCCACCCTAGACCGTTGAATATCAAATTATGGGTATTGAACCGTTGAATTTCAAATTATGGATACCCATTCTGGGTATGTAGTACTTATGTTTTTTGTGGTGGTGTTGTATGTAATGCATGAAAAGAGTACGACAAGAGCGAAGGAAGTGAAGTTGCTGAGAAGGAAAAAGCTCGACATCAGAAAACAGCAGAGTCTTAATTCAAACAAGGAGGTTACATATAAAAGCCTAGGGCTATGATATCTGGTCTTCATCTTAGCTAGCTTAGCTACAAGGGGAGACGCAATCAATAAATACTTTGGTGTCCATCTTGTTTTGTTTGCTCTATGTAAACGATCTTTGTTGATTTGATGTCCTAATCTAGGAGGTAGCCTAGGAAATAAAGGTCGGTGCGGTACGACACGATACGATGATGTTCTCGTTTTGTCCATCTTGTTTGTTTGCTCTACGAAAACGATGTTTGTTGATTTGATGTTCTAATCTAGGAGGTAGCCTAGGAAATAAATGTCGGTGCGGTACGATACGACACGACGATGTTTTGTTGAATAAATTTATAAAGCTAGTATGTGGTTTGTTTTAGTGACTTGTCATGTGCAGCAGTGACCACAAATATGGAGTTTATCGTACAATGGTAGTATTGATTTGGTGATCAAATTGTTAGGTATCAGGTGACGTGTTACCAATGCATTTAGAAACACGTACATTAATAATACAATCACGCGTTACTCAAAACATGGTTTCCATAAACGTAAGACATATAATTGACATCCCTAACTGCTGAAGAAATTGCTGAAAAACGCATAACAAAATCTCAACTGTAGTGTATAATTGGCGAATTCAATTCAAATTCTTTTTAACTTGATTCAACTCTTTTATAAGGTTTTCATATAACAATTGTAGAATTCAACTCATAAATGGAATTTTACAAATTAAGCGGCTTTGATTATGTTTCTACTGGTGTTTTGTAGTAAGAATAAATGGATGCAAATCTTTACTCTTTTTTCATAGTAATTATACTTAATTTTATTCGTAGTCGATAATTAATAAAAAAAATCAAATTCGGACGGTCCAAAGTAAAAATTACTATCAAGATTTTGTTTCGGCCAGAATAGTCATCACAAAATATCAAAATAAACATAAAAATGTGAATACAAAAAACGTTAGGTGTGTCGTAGTCTTCACCTGCAGATTAGTTTTTATCATATGATGCAAAAGCTAACAATAGTCAACTGTACACATCTGGTAATTTGATTGGTGCAGCTGTGGCTTGTACGTACTAAAGGTGTCATGGAAACAGTTACGTGTATGATGCAGGAGAAAAATTGGGGTGCCGGGCGAATGTGTATTTTGTGTATTTCCTGGGTACGTAATGGTGTTGGGCTAATATGTTGGGCTAATATGGTACATGTGGTGCCGAGCGCACATCTCATCCATCCAAAATTATTTTGGACGGCTCATAATTACTTCAGCAATGACATTGCCATAAATGGTAAAGGCATCACATTGGCAATTAGATGATGTACAGCAGCAGCGACCACAACTAAAAGAATGGAATTTTCCACAAGACTCGGGGGAAAAAGAATGCAAAAACAAGGACCCTCTTCAAGAATAAGCCCTTTGAAATCCCATAAAAGTAATCAAGTTTCCAACCACTTCAGCGTTTCCAAATCTAATTCACAATTGATACAAGTCCTAGAGTTTTCATATTCAGGTAAAAACAGAAGTGCTACATTTACTGGCATACTAAAGAGGAGTCCACATATCCAACAGGTAAGGAAATGTGGTAAGAAAAGTGTAGAAACAAATGCAGTAAGTACTTAGGTAGCAATAGCATAACAGCAATCATGCTTAAATGTATCCGATATTACACTCCAATTTCATCCGATCCTCTAGTACAAGAGATGCCAAAGTTATTACACAGCCTAGTGCCATTACCTCAATATTGTATAGTAAAAGCGCATATTTACTATGATCTTTGCAATGCCGAAGTAATTACTGTTGTCGGTCTTTTTTATTTTTTCTACCTTCTCATCTGCTTGAGATTGTGTCGTGGAGAGACTATAAGCTGATAAAGAGTATAATAATTGGAAGTAACTTAAGATCAAATCAAAGTGTTTCGGTCATAGCTGATCTGCTAGCTGTGGAAATCGGTGCAGAAGCCATGTGACACCTCTGATAGCAACCTACACAAACGTACCTATTAGTAAGGATTAAAACTTGGAAAGCTTCTGTCTTATAGAAAAAAAACAATAACTGAAACTACTTAGATAGTTATATGTGAGGAATGATCCTATATAACGAATGAAAGGAATGATCCACTATAGCACTTGGAAAGAAACAAGTTAATAAAGGTCCTGAGTTTAGTCAGCTAATGATCCTGGTGGAGATAGCAACCTACACAAACGTACCTATTAGTAAAGGATTAAAACTTGGAAAGCTTCTGTCTTATAGAAAAAGAGGAAAAAAAAAAAAACACGAAACTACTGAGATGTGAGGAATGATCCAATATAACAAATGAAAGGAATGTCCACTATAGCAATTGAAAAGAAACAAGTTAATAAAGGTGCTTAGTTTAGTCAGCTAGTGATCCTGGTGGTGACTTTGTCAACTAAATGTGATACTAAAGAGTAAGGGAGACAATAATTTTCAGTAAGATTTCTAAATATAACGGCAGCATATGGGGTACTCCGGTATTGTATGCTTAATGAATGGGTTAGTATTTGCCATACCTTTCGCTGTGGATTGAATTTTCCGACAGCATATCAAATTTCGTCTTTTTCAATATAAAGAAGGAAAATCAGAAGTTAATACAAGGATCGTGTTTAAGAAAGCTGCTTGGTATCAGGAGAGAGCATAAGTGCTACTAGCAAGGATTCTTCCCTACATCATCTTGGTCCCTGATTGGGGATCTTTTCACACCCCCGCCCCGATTCTGATGGGCATCTCACATAAATCACCAAACTGTCTCCCAGCTTGGATCGGGTTTTCGAATACATCCATTTACGCACCATTTGACCAAGTATTTCATAGAATCGTAAGTTCATTTAAGTAAACCAAAAACCCAAGTTTGCCAAAAAGTTCCATCCAAATTGTGAGCTTTCAGGAAACTTTGCTACAAGCCTACACCAAAAAACATAGTTCAAAAAGTACAAAGTTCAAATAAGAGGAAAAAATACATAATCAATATCATAATACAGATTGTGTGTTATATTCATTAATACAGATACCTAAATGCTATGTAGGACAAATGCGAACACCAACACGGCGGGAGACACAGAAACCGATATGGAACATGTCAATTCTCACGAAGCTGGAACACCGGCGATTCTTTTTAATTACTTTTTTAGCCATGCAAACGTACAAAGTAATTTGTAACCACTACATATTTAGGTTAGCACTCCAATCGGATGCATTATGACCGAGGATGTATGCCTTTACATACAACTATGATTCATACTACACTTTTGAGTTTTGACTCGATACTTTTGAAGTAATAAATATTTATTTTATCCCATTAAAAGTTTCTAAAATTACAAAAATAACCCGACCATGTCCCCTGGCATGTCCTCTCATGTCCCCGGAATGTTCCTGACACGTCCCACCCTAAAACATATCAAAAAATTTAATGGACACGTCATGTGGCGTGTCTCATACGTGTCCCCGTGTTTCCCAGGGATGTCGCATGTCCCCCAAGTGTCCTACACAGATACAGCGATCTCTAGGAGAGACGGTGCTTCATGGTCTATAACACTGTACATGCATTATGCATAAAGCAGGGTTCTAGATAATTCGGGTATAGGGAATGAATATCGCATAGTCCATACATAAACGCCCAACATTCGGACAGGAATTGTTTATGTTCTACTATACCCACTCCTACCAAAGGAAAAATTGGTTGAAACCTGCCTCCATATGATCGGGTTGCTAAGAAGCAAAGTGAAATGTCTGACACGTCTGACATGAACACTTTCAACACTCTTGGACACATTTCCGGTAGTTTGTGTCTATCGCATTAGATGATAGATTTCAGACACGTGTAATACATTAGATCATTGATGTCAGCCATAATTCTTAACCTTTGTATGAATGTACCAAAATAGCACCAATTTTTCATAACAATCCTGTAACATTGGGATTCTACAATAATAGCAATACAAAATATGTTTTTTAACCTCTACTCATCTTCCCCGTAACACTTTTCAATGTATAAACGCTCATCCAGCTATATTTGTATATATGTCACCTACAAATTCTCTCATTTCAAACTCACCTCCAAGCACAGCAGCTAATAAATTTTGGTCCACACTCCAGCAAATTTTGGATGGACTTTACGCAAGTGGCTAACATAAGTTTAATTATTGGTGACGGGCTTAGTTTGGGAGCAGCCAAAGGAATGATACTTTGACCATCCTCGGACTTCAACTTAGTTGACTCCTCCTGTAGCAAATACAACATCCAATCAGGGACACACAGGCCGGTATTCGGCTGGAATGCCCTCCGATAGCTAAGTTAGCAACTGTGCGATGTACTTCAGGCGAGCAAGCTCAGCCATGCATCCAAGAGTTGAGAGTAGGGTGTAAAAGAAATGAAGTGTGCAATCTCTGCCCTTCGCTTCCCCTTGCCTGGTGGTTCGTATTTAGAGGCAAAGATGGAGGTAGCAGAATATGGGTTACCCATCAGATAATCCTGGTTTGGTTATAGTCATTTCTTCTTAGTGTGAAGATTTGGTGACATCAGGTGGTAAGTTCTGCTATTGGTGGTTGATATGTTCCTTGTGTGATTCGTATGACGAGCTCTTCCTGGGAAATTAGCCCTTCTGTGCACTCTCCTGGTCGGGTGGTCCTTGTTCCGACCAGACGTTCAATCGGACACCAAATGTGCCGACCGAGTGCATCCCTTTTGTGCCACTCAAGAGTATTTCATCTGTACGTTTACGTTTGTCATGCAGAGTGATCTTCTGCTCGGATAGTTATTTCTGGTGGAGATGACGAGTGTTGTTGCCGTATACTTCGCTCATTAACCACTGCTGGGTCTTTATTAGTTATTGATGGTATGAGTTTCACCTCCCACGGTTATTGCATAGGAAATAATTTGAAAAGCTTACACAGGAATAAATGGAGGTATTTTTTAATACAAAAATAGCAATCTATTAATTTCGCCAGCCACTTCCCCATGTTTGTCCTGACATTAACCTGTTGTGCACAGATGCTCAGTGATTAACCTTTCGTTGTCCCAACGATACATTACAGATGGAACACAAATACGGAATACCCCTGTAAATCTCTCATGTTTATCGATGGATCACGTTACTGTCTTTTGCCGTAGAAAATGGTTCTGCTACCCAAATAAACATTTGCTGATAGACATAAATCCAATTTTTAGGTCCAGTTGTAGCTTCTATTTTCAGAAACATGTTCAGCCATCCTTAATGAAGTGGTAAAATATCAATGTCTCAGATTGGAACTGACAACATGAGATGGCCTCGCAGGCAACACGTATATGTGTGAGTGACATAGTCTATCTAAATTCAGAAAAAGAAGATAAAAAGCATATAAAGAGTAACCAACAATCTTTTAAAGTCAACAGGAAGAACACTCATTAGTCAGCTTCAAAAATCTGACATCCATGGTGTTGCCTCCATAAGATTATGAAGCACTTGATGTTCAGCATTCTAAAGTTCAGGTCAAAGGCACGACGGGAAAGCCTGAATTAACATGAATGGAGGTCGTAAGGTATGAATGGAATTGTAGTATATCCTTTCATCTTGCCATAGGTTCCCTGAATACATCAACTATTCTTCAATGTTCTTAGAATAAAAAGGGGGCGTCCCCAGTGCACAAAGCTCCCACATATGCAAGGTTTGGGGAAGGGTTCATGTACACAGCTTTACCCTGCAAGCAAAGAGGCTGTTTCTGAGAATCGAACCTGTGACCTATAGGGCACAATGGGGCAGCTTTACTGCTGCGCCAGGTCCGCTCTTACAATCCTACTTTTTTTTAAAAAAAAGAGAGTATCCTACTTGTAACCATTCATATAGTGTTTGAGATCAAAATTTCACTACTAAAGTACCATCACAAGCCACAAATGACTACCTTCCAAACTTACCCAACCTCATTTGGGCATATCCATGCCATCCACTTTCAAACAAAAAACTTCAGAATTGAACTATATCCACATGAATTTCAGCAGGTTTCATGGCCTCTTAGGCTGCACTCAGGTGATGGATTTGTGGAGCGATTTACGGGAAAGATAAATGACAGACATGATTCGAACACAGCCTAGTGCTTTAATCTCTCTTCTCCAATCAATTATTGTGGCTATGACAGAAAAAACCAAAAAGTTTAAAGATTCTAACTTTCACAGAGTATATGTATGCATGTTGCCTATAGACATTAATGGCTGAATCGTAACAGAGGTTACATACCAAAGCCATCTCCCCAGGCTTGATAGCAGGTTCCACGCTGTCTCGTCCATAACTGTTTTCAAAAGCTACTATTAGTGAAACCTAAAAATGTGATTATTACATCAAGGTATTTGATGAGAATTTAGTTTGAAGATGGAGTTATTTGTTAACTAAACTTTGCTCTCCATCCTTATGGAGAACAATACAGCACTGTGGAATAAAGTAAAACAGAGAAAGGAATCTTGTAAAACATTGTGTGCTCTTGTATTCAGTACATACATATCTGCAGACTGCAGGTGACTCACTAACATTCTAGGATTGTCACCAAAAGATTTCTTTAAAGTTTTAGGGCAATAACAAGTTAGGATCAATAGCTTGATGAAAGGAAGAATAGAAATTGCAGCTTTTGGAAATGACCCTGGACATTTGCCATTTGAAGATGCAAATAATATAGCAGAAGTGGAATAAAGAAGCAGTGCCACATAATTTTCTTGCACATTTAGGAAACCAAATTAAATAATCTATGGAACTCATGACCACAAAATAAAAATATCCGAATGAATTCTTAGAACAATGAGACCCTAGTGATTCTAGCATTCACATGCAGTCCTCATACTTGATGGTAAAAAACCAAATCCTTGCATTCATTGAAAATTAAAAGGATATTGATAGGGAACAAGAAAACCCAGACGGGCTATTCATTGTTTCTATTTTGGGGCCATAATTTATACTATGTAATTGTCAGCAATTCGCAACTTCGGGAATTGGGACGGCAGCCCTTGAGACTTCTGCACGAAATCTGTGACTTAGATCCAGAGTTCTACAAGTTCTGTGGATAACCAATCATCCAAGCGAAATGCCTTCTTCTTGCAAACACATTCTCTTACGCAGCATTACCAATCACCAATCTTCATTGGTTTGAATGTATCAAATTATAACGGACGAAGATTGCATGATGAATATTATTTTGATGAACTTATGAAATAATAGAAGGCCTCATTTAGTTACAAGTGGATGGTCAGTGCAGCACTCAAGGCTTTAAAGACCGTCAAACCTCAGTTAGTCAATGATCAATCTTCCCTTAATTAGTAAATTTGCATATTTGTTGAAATGATTCACGAACTTGGGCCACAATTTGCAAATTCATGAATAAGGTGTGGGACTTCTCAGGGCATTTGCGTGAATTATGTGACTTGGTGATCACGGCATGGGTTGCAGAAAAGATATGATGCATAGATATGGAAAATTGAGAAGACTTGTTTTCTGCACAGATTTTACATCCATGACTACTGGGAAACTTACAAAACAATGATGTATGGATCGGTGTTTGCTATGACACCAAAGTCGATGCAGGACAATTACTAATAAAAATCAATAATGGAAGATAAAATATTAAAACCCTTGGTATCCCTGTGCGGCTATGCCTAAGGAAGTAATGATATCCCTATGTTAAAACCAAAACCAAAACCAAGATCAAACTCAAATAATTGACTAACTGAAAAGAAAGATTAGAGTCCTTTAAATAGGCTCTTCAAAAGATAACAAAAAGATAAGCATAACCTAGATTTTTTACAAGGATAACTCCTAAAATAACTAATACTACTAAAGGGGCAATGATTACATGAATAATTATCCTCCAAGATCAAATACAAATAGCTCGTGGTACCCGTGGAGTACTTCCCATTCCCTATCACTTAGGTCCAAACTACTGTCAAGTCCATGAGTAAGCTATCACACAAACTGAAGTATAAAAACGCAGTCTTGCAAACACCTTCTCTGAGGCAGCAAAGTAACGCAAAAGTGGAAGAAGCATTCAATCCCAATAAAGTCAAGCAATGAAATAATTACTCCTATCGTTGTTTATGCATACCATTGAGCTTGTACAACATCTTAGGTAAAAATCATGACATGAAGAAACTAGCCAAGAAGGCTCTTTATCGATGCACCCAAACAGAGGGTATCGATTCCTTTTGGCCCTTTCTGAACAGAACAGCCTGTATCGATACCCCCTGTTGGGAGGTATCGATGCACACTTCTTCCGGAGGAATTTTTGTAACCTGTATCGATACTAAGCTTAATAGGTATCGATACGGGGTCCTTCCTGACAGCTTTTTGGCTACTTTATGGCTTTCCTTTTATGGAAAGTATTCCATTAATAGCATGTTTTAGGATATTGAGAGAGAGAAGTCGCTTTGTGTATAAATAGCCTTCTCTTCTCTTCTCTCCTTTTCTCCTGGCTTTAAGTCATTTCTTTCTTCCTCCTCCATTGTTGGTTGGAGTTTTTAGTTTAATTTCTTCAAGAACTCATTAGCTAGTAATTTATTTTCCCGTTCACTAATAGTTCTTGTAATCGTCGGATCTTTCTATAAATCTAGTTTATTTTCATGATCTCATGTTCTTTATTTTCTTTATGTTTCAAGTCATGCTTTTCAATACCATGTGTGAGTAATTTAATAGGCTTGGTCATAGGGTGATTAACACTCCATGACTTAGGATTAATTCGTTCTTCTCGTCAAAAAGTAAACACTTCTTGTTTATCAAAGAGTTGGGTTCATTTTTATGTACCAAAGTTTAGGTTTGTTAATATCTTTGATCTCACGTAGTCAAGGGTTGATTCTTCTCGACACGTGTGATGCTTAGAGCGACGTCAATTTAAATGTTTGCCAAATGGATAAACGAACACTAATCTTTGTTAAACACCTTTTTCTAGTAAATTGGTCTTAGTCTCTAAATCTTCCGTTCGGGAGCATTTGACCATGTCCCGAGCCGGTTATTAAGAGAGGAACGGATTAGCCTAAGTTATGATTGTTATGATCCCCTAGACTTCGCCTTAGTTAATTTAATCGTTTTAATCTTTCCAAGTCGTTCTCGAAGTTAAGAGAATTTCACCCCCAAATCACAAACTAAGTTGGCTGCTTTAAGGCCCAAACTTCACTTGCAAGACAACTCTCACGCCGGGTGCATTCGGTCTCTGTGGATTCGACCCCTGACTTCCGGGTATTATGCAATGCACGACCTAGCCCTACGCTTCGGGCATTCCTAATCTATAACGCAAAGTAAGGTCGTAAGCAGCTTCACACCCTCCTTCATGCACAGCGTGTTCACTCGACAGCATCTGCCGCCTAAAGGCCAGAGACACACACCATACCCATCTCTGGTACCTTACTCTGATACCATGTTACACGATCTTAGATAGAACTCAACCCCAAAAGCTAGCTCATGAAGTGAGGGTGCCCTCACGCTTACATACTTCATATTACTTTGGTACCCAAGCGATGTGGGACTTCGCTTTACACCCTCCCTCACGCGCAGGGTGCTCACTCAGTAGCACATGCCGCGTGCAAGCCAGAGACAAGCACCCTACCAGTCTTTGTTACCTAGCTCTGATACCATATTGCCGGTCTTGGGTAGAGCTCAACTCAAAAACTAGCTCATGAAGTGAAGGTGCCCTCATGCTTATATACTTCATATTACTTTGGTACCCAGACGATGTGGGACTTCGCTTCATAGGGAGTATATGTTCTGCAAGGGATGAGCACGGGTCGGGCCGGGTTCAGGTCGGGTCTGTTTTGATCGGGTTGGGAAAAACACCACCCGAAACCGAACCAAAGTAGCCTGTGAACCGATCGGATCGGGTTGTGCTCGGGTCGGGTCGGGTCGTCCTAATCCCCAAATTCCAGATTAGAGAAGGGAGAGAGAGAGAGATCACAATCCACAGATTCATCACAAAGCATACACGCATGAGAGAGAGAGAGAGATTGAGATTTACAGATCTGAAAATGAAATCGTTCACAACTTCACAGTTACACACACAGTCACAACTCACA
>JAXBDA010007971.1:0-16085 GCA_036023075.1 Gaultheria prostrata
TAAACATTTTTATCTTACACCCTTGTACTTCATTATGTTTAGTTTTGGTAGACTCTTTCCTACTGGGCTAGTGAGCTCACCCTAATCATTTCAGGTACACAACATGGAGCATGACTTGGAGTGCGTGGCGTGTGTGCATGCATTGATATTTTTAAAAGATAGCATGGAGAGTTATGGCATCATCTTTGAACTTATATTTTTTTTTTTTAAAGAGATGATTGTGTAACTCTAATTGATTCGTTTCTTTTGACTCGGAATTGTAATAACAGTTAAACTAAAGTACTTACTTCATAGGTACGGGTATCCGGCCGATTTACGATGTAACTATATTGACCTTGGAAGATTTGTCAAATGTTGACCGTGGACTTTTGTCTTGCCACGTGGATTTATGTATTTAAATTATGTTTAAGAAATTTGGGGCGTTACAGTATGAAAGGGCGTACCGTATGCACCCTCATACGGGTAGTCAGAAAATCTCATATAAGTCCACAAAATCTCATATTTAAGTCAACAAAATCTCATATGGTCAAATATGAGATTTTGTGGCACCTTATGGCCAGTCCAAAAAATCTCATATGGCCAGGTACAAAATCTCATATTTGTGCCACAAAATCTCATATGGGTCATATATGAGATTTAGTGGCACCAAATATGATATTTAGTGGCACATTATATGAGCCATGTCACATCAATATATATAAGTCACAAAATCTCATATGGGTCAAATATAAGATTTAGTGGGGTCAAATATGAGATTTAGTGGCACCAAATATGAGATTTTGTGGCACAAATATGAGACATGTCACATCAAATATATATATATACGCGATATGTATCACATTCCCACTACAGGACAAAACTGTCATATGAGATTTTGTGGCTCTCTATATGAGATCGATTTTTTTTCATATGTGGAGCCACAAAATCTCATATTTGGGTGCATACCGTACGCATATCTCATATTTGGAGCCACAAAATCTCATATTTTGAGTCACAAAATCTCATATGGAATAATCTCATATTTTGAGCCACAAAATCTCATATTTTGAGTCACAAAATCTCATATGTAGGGGTTTGTATTGTAGCATTCCTCCCACGAAAGACCTTGAAACATCAATGAAAGAAAAAGTCATAAGCGAGTCAAGCGATGATATCGATGATGGTGGAGGAGATGTTAAATATGCACCACAAGACGATAATATTAGAATCTTGGCAACCCGTTGGATTATTAAAATTGAAAAAAAGGACACATAATCCAACTTTTTAAGCACTCACATGAATGGTACCTGATATTTGTCATAAGCGACGTTAATGGTGGAGATGCTAATATGCACTATAAGAGTATCACTAGTGGTATACTCAAGATGGAGATGAAGATCGATCATGATGGAAGTGGGTCGCGTGACAATATCATGTTGAAGATGGAGATCGAAGTGGGTCGCGTGTTCTTCATCGATTTTCTTCTCTGTCTCCCTTTCTCTCTCTTCTCTCTTCAAAGACGGCCGAAATGAGAGGGGCTTGACCCGTTTGCCTCTAAAGTAACCGGATCCCTGACTCGCACCCCTTTTTACCCGTTTTAGACTCGCGTGTGCTTCAGAGCTGAGATCTAATCTCAGCCGTTGGATCGCGAGTCCGGATTTTGGTAACTTTCGAACGTCCAGAGGAGAAGTCTCCCTTGGTAACTTTCAAAAAATGATCGGATCAAGCCCTTCCGGGTATTTTTTTTTTTACGAATCCTCACGTTGGACATTTAAAATATGTTTTAAACACATCTAACGGTTCGGATCGTCTCGGATCATTGAAATTCAATCTCGAACGAAAAATCTCTTACATAAGCTATGTAAGAGAGCCCTTATAAGATCTTCTTCTTATATATATATATAAGAGGACACATGGGAGAACCTAACTTTTTAAGCACTCACATGAGTGGTACCAAATATATATTTTATCATTTCAGCTTTTGAAAATGATTTGGGTACACCACCAAGGATACTCCAAATGTACACCATCACATTCCGATCACTCATCTCAAAAATTAATGGTCCGGATTTTAAAATGCACTTTTACCGGTAAAAGAGCTCTTTGGTTTATGCCCCCCTCCCCAACACCTCCGCACCCTACCCAAAAAATACACGTACAATGTGCTACTCCTATTAGGAAAGGTACACATTTAGTATTAATTTTGGACACGGCTTGTCTGCCGTTTGAGTGAGCCGCAGTCCGGTGAACTCCAACCCCGTTTGGCGTTAAATTTCAAAGATCGGTTTGACTCACATTGCAGATCTCATTGACCACTACAGTCACATAATAAATCTAAGTCAAATCGAATACCGAATAAAATCTGATCACGACACATTCATATAGACACAAAATGAGTTAAGGCACCCTTGATACTTGAAGAGCACATTCGATTGTTTCTATACGAATGTGTTCTGATCAGAAATTATTTGGTGTTGGATTGATCAGATATTATTTGGTGTCGGATTCACTCAAGTTTTGGCGAGGCCGTAGTTCACAACAAGCTCTGCAATATGAACAAAACCAATCATTTTGAGTTTGTCGGGTTGCATCCCCCACTCAAACGGCAGATAAGTCTGTTGCCTTAATTTTCTTCACGTACTGTTTTTAGATAGAGAAAATCACATGCATTGTCCAGAGAGATCGAACAGTCAGACACACAACACATTTGTCCCCACAATTCTCAACAAACCCTGAAAAAGGGGGGGGGGGGGGGGGGGGGGAACACCCAAACAACCTCCCGTTGCAATAACTTGAGGGATGGAAAACATCAAGCCCTAGAAATTGGAACCACCATAACTTGATCAAGGACAGGGCCACAAAGGGACCCAAAGTCATCAACCCTAGTGTGGTAAAATGAACTGAAGAAAGTAAGCCTTGTCCTAGCTGAAATTGCTCTGAACTTCAAGCTAGCACTCTTGAACCTGCCCTTCCCTTGGGACTTGAAGGGCACTTTCAAAGTATCTTTGCCCGCGAAAGCCTCGACCATCATCGATCCGTGGCAGCCATTCTTCGCATCTCCCACGGAGAAAGTTAGGTTGTAATTCTTGTTTGGGATGGTTCGGATGATCTGGGCGATGGCGCTTTCCCTTCCCGCGACCAATTCGATGGCAGCGAAGCCGGAGGGGACGTTGAAGTGCTTTGAGTCTATTATTTTTACCGCTTTAAGGGATTCGATGATCCAGCCGGGGAGTGGGGATGTGAGGTCTTCTTGTCTGGGAGGGAGGAGGATGCCGTTGGAAGAGTTGATTAGTAGGTGGGGGATCTCCTCGAAATTGCCGTTCTTGACCAAATTTGCTGCAAGAAATCATTAGAGAAAGGGATCAAAATCTTGAACTATGCATGACGAGAATCCTAAATTGATGTACAAAAAGAGATTCAGGAGCAGAACAAGACGAATCATTGAAACAAGAACTGAAAGGGTACTTCATTAGATTTTGTAAGGACAAGATTCCCAAATTGAAATGGACTGATGATAGTTTTAGGATGCAGAAGGATCTACAAGATTACACAAATGCAGACTAGAAATTGACTCATGGGCGATGATCAACCCAATGCCATCTGAAGATTGAGCAAGTAGATCTATCGGTCAAACGAAGAAAATGGGGTTACAAATCCAGAAGTACCATAGCACAACAAAGCATCATTAACTCAGAAAGTTTGGAAAACCAAAACAAAAAGCAGGAATTTTGAAGATTTTTAAACAGGATGAAAATTTGAAAAATAAAATAAAAATAAATAGTAGTACTATTTGTGATCCTTCAAGTTCAAACCAAAATAACACATGATTTATGGACCATAATTATAGAAGGAAAAAAAGATACAAGAAGAGTATTTGAAGAGGAGAATAATGTGGCAGCAACAATGCTAATGTTATAAGCCTGAGGCATTTTTCCTTTAAGTTATCACATAAATGCATTCTATATTTGGTTTCTCTCCAGCATTCTCTGCAAAGTACGTTGTTGGTGTTCCACAATTATGATGACAGAAAAACTGAATGAATTCTGTGATAGAAGTGACATCCTCGTACAGGAGTATCAAGTTTTGAGCATATATCAAAATCAACTGCTACTTTATGGGAAACCATGAAACAGATCCTACACAAAAAAACATCATAAGAAGCCAAACAAGCACAAACTGAAGGTGAACCTAAATACAAAGAAGGGGACCCTGCTGTGCCCTCCATTCAGGCATTGTCTTAAGCTAAAAAATGTAGATAAGAACCATTCACTTTGTTAAGCTCAACGCGTGCAACAGCTCTATAAGAAATCAAGTTAATCGGAAATCATTTTCTTACGTGTATTTAGTCAACAAACCAAACTATTCTCATGTGTATTTTTTAAATAGTATTTGTTGTCCATTTATTGAAGAAAATCGTGTTTGTTCGTTAAGCAAATGATATCCAATCAACTTTGAATTATTTTTTTTCCAGAGCGAATGGTTCAGATCTTGTTGTTGAGCTCGGAATGAAACCCGTATACTCGTATAGAGATCATGAAACCCATGCTCTGCCCCCTGTCTCCAATACAGAGCCCCAGGCAACAAATCATCCAAAATGTATATGTGAACAACCATAACCAGAGAGAAAGATATATATATATATATTCACATACCTCTTGTTGGCCTTGGAGGGAAAAGCTCTTTGATGGCAACAGCATCCAAGAGGGGTCCACAACTAGGATCCTCTTGAACACCAGGGTTGTGGAAACTCACCTTAGCAACATCAGAAGTAGCCCTGAATCCCCAAGCATAAGTATCCCCACCGTTACTGCTGTACAGTGTCTGCAGGGGAAGATCTCCTGTCTGAGGGAGCACTGAGACCCTCAACACCTCATCCTGGGCACAAGTCCTTGATGCACCAAATGTTAATGCATAAAGAGATCCCTTTTTCACTGGGATTGTCTGAGATATTGAGGCATTATTTCCCAGCCTCACGGCATGGACCCCGTGCGCAACGTTGAAGTACGTCCCGCCGGGCTGGGGCCCACCGGAGATGTACTCGACTAAGCCATTGATTTCCCATTTGGGTAGTGAGTATTTCCCTTTGATTACCGTTTTCTTGATGAGGTCTAATTTCTTGGGTGCCTCTTCGAAATTGCCATTTGGGAGGAGTCCTGAGTAATGGAGGAGAGGGGGAAATTAAGGAGAGTATAGCATGGGGAGCTACATACTTGATTAAAACATAAACAAAAACTTGGTCTCAGATTGTTTATAAATACATGTGACAGAGAGAGAATGAAAACATTGATCAACACAATCCAACAGACAAACCTATAATTTAATTATCTCCCCCAATACAATTCTTTATATAGACAGATGTACTGGTTAACTTGGACGCACCTCGACTAATTCTGGAGCCTGGTGGTAAACCGCCGGCGCCCAAGGTTTAGAATGTTTTGGTCTTCGTGGGAATCAATACATTTCTTGCTAAAAAGAAAGGGAAATAATTATTTTAACCAATAAATATTCCCTAAGATAAAATATTATTTCGTCCGTCCGGATTTGTTGGTCCACAAACATGCTTTTTCAAGTCCGAAAATATTTGTCCATTTCCAAAAGTTATAAGGGTAAAATATGGAGAAAGTACACAAAAAAATAATGGAAAAAAAATAATGAAAAAATATTGAAATCCCAAAAACGGACCAACAAATCCGGACGGAGGGAGTATATCGCAAAATATTCTAGCAAAACAAACTTCTAGGAGCATGATATCAAATGTTTAACATTTATCCTTCCCAAACCCCACTCTCCCTAAATAATTAATATTGCATTTGCTTTTTCGAAATAACCCCAAGAATACTGAGATAACAATGTTGCACATTACAAATTAAAGAGAGCAAACTGCAGAGGAAGAGCAAATGCTAAGTACAATAGATCAAATTCTACGCTACACACCAAGTAGAACAAAAGAGAGCAAGACTAGATCTGGGTTTTACCTTCCAGAAAAGTAGCTCCAAAAGCAGAACCAACTAAGAGAAAGCAGGTAACAAGCACAACTGAACTCAACACAGCCATTCTCACATATACTAGCCAAAGAACAAAAGGGTCACCCGAGAGGGATTTTTTAGGTAGAATGGTAAAGTGGGCTTGAGATATGGGTTTTAGGGTTTCCAATGCTCTACATTTATGGTGAAAAAAGTGTGTGATAGTGTGTCCTCCAGTGGAGAGAGAGAGAGACCTGCAGCAATGTACCGTAATAGATTTGTCTGCATGTGCTGATACTGTTTCAATTTTCCTTCTTTCGGTACTTTTTGCCCATAATTCATGGGATGGCTAGGCAGCAATAATTGTGGTAGATGTATAGACCTTGTTTGGCATTCTGTTTTAATAGTAACTTTTTATCTTTTCATTTTTTTTGCTTTTGTGTGTTTGTTTGGAGATTACAAAATGCATTATGTGAGAATGTGTTTTGATTTTTTGACATTAGATAGAAGAAGTCAAAAGTAGGGTGGGAGGAGTTTTTTTATTTTCATTTTTACTTTTTCTATTTTGTTTAACAAAAAAATATACAGAATGTATTCCGCACATATCTCTCAAATACTAGTTCTGTAGCAAAATTCAATCTGCACATTTTTCCCAAACACTCTACCAATTCAAAGTACATTATGACCATGATCCAAAAGGTCAAAAATTTAAAAATGAAAAGCTGAAAATTAACCTCCCAAACACCCCATACTAACTTCGGCCAACTTTTCGCTAAAAATATTTTTTTTAAAAGTGAATCTTGCTTTTGTTACATAAATAATATTTGCATGACCTATGTGAGTAAAATGTTTGTGAGAAAATACCGAAAAATATCACAGTAAAAACTAAGTCTTTGAGTATGTCCAACCAAATTCTTCATTTTGAAGAATCAAGAAAAATTATTTTAATCAAAAAAATGCAACTGGCCCTATATATATCGAGCGAGATCTCCTCTCTCTCTTTCTCTCTCTCTCTCTCTCTCTCTCTCTCTCTCACACTAGCCGACTACTCTTTCCCTCTCCCTAGCCGAGCATCTCTCTCTCTCAGTCTCCCTCTTGATTTTTCGCTCAAAATCCCACAATACTTTCACACTTTGCCAAATCAAGTGGGTTCTTCACGTAATCAAACTCGGGGAAGCTCATAGCCGGTTAAATTTCAAGATATAAAGGCTAGGGTTTGTTTGGATTTAGGAGTTTTGCTCAAAACCCATACAAGTAGGGATCTCTTCTCTTCTCTCTCTTGTGTTTGTGTGTGTATAACATACATCTTTGATTTGATCCTAAATCTTGAGTTTGTATGTGTATAACATACATCTTTGATTTGATCCTAAATCTTGAGGCTTGATTGAAGTTCTTTGGGGTTTGTGATCTAACCTTTGAAATTAATATTTATTCTCATGAAATTGTTGACATCCTAGTGATAATCTCTTTCCCTATGGTATAGTTGGCAAGGTTCTGAATCCCGTACTTGCTTGAGTATCGATTTTCTTACGGGTACCGTTTTGGATTTTTGCGCTACTACTATAACATATAATTATAATTTTTTTTTGAACGGCAAAAAAAGTTTCATTAATCTTGAAATTGTTACAAGACTAATAGGAACATATAATTATAAATTAAGAATTTTCCCTATCCCATCCAGTTAATTATGGCATAAACTTTTATTAAACAATAAAATATGACATAATTTATATATTTAATATACTTATCTGGATGCATAAATATTTTTTTTGAGTATGTAAACTAATCGTTTAACTTAAACAGGTGAAAACTAATCGTTTAACTTAAACAGGTGTACAAGTACTACTATAATATAATAATATATGTATCTATATATTGCACATGGATATTATTATGATAACATTAACAAAAATATTTTACAAAATCAAATAGGAAAGTAATTTTAAGAGTTCCCAAGCTTCTTTTAAGAGTTCCCAAGCTTCTGACTCAAGCACTGTTGTGAAATTTTAAAGTACTCGCAAGCGCACGAATCGTATTGCAATATAGTATGGCGAGAGCGAGGTCGAACACAGAGACTTGTGAATTTTTTAATAGAAAAACTAAATAAATTTAAACTGATTGAACCGTAACCTAGTTGACAAAAGTTTTGAATTGATTTTTAAACTAAAAATTAAATAAGTAATTTTAAAAATAAATAAATAAATTGACGATTAAACGAACTTGATAAGAGAAAAGTGACTAAGGTTTCAGAATCCATACTCATGTATTCATAGCAATTATTCGCGAACTCTTATTTATTTTCCAACACTTCTTCACAGTAATTTGGTGGCCAAACTCTTTTACCGTGGAAAATATCATCGTTTAGACCGTTTAATGAAATTAACTTGTGTACGCTCCTCCTCGCCTTAATGTTCAAGACCAAAAAATCATATGTATCTGTTCGCAAACAAATCACTAAAGATATCCAGTGCTTGAAATTAAAAGCTACATAATTGGGCTAAATCCCAAATCATGGAAAAAACATGATTGAATCCATATCTAAAATTACTAACTAAATTAATATGAGATTGGAGCGATTATTCGATTAAACCATACATTCGGAAAATAAACAAAGTACACAAATACTTACTACGAAACATGAGGCTTCATCCTCAACCCTAGCCTAAAAATCTAGCCACTCATGGAGGCTTCTTCTCTTTTTTTCCAGCCGTAGTCTTCTTCGGCCGCAGCCACGGTAATTGATGTGTGGTATCCCTCCAGCCGAAGCCTATTGCCCCTTTAATAATGTCAAGAAGTTCCCTCCTTAGGAAAGGAGAATTTTCCTATATTATGGACTTTCCAATTAGTCAGATTTGACTAGATCATTCACATGCAAACTCCTTCCAAATGTTGGGCTTTTAAACTTCTTTAACTGCCCAATCAATATTTTTCCATTTAGCCAATTGGCTCTCACCTCACGTGCACCTCCGGGAGATATTGCTTCGGATTGGGTAGCAAACTCCAAATTGAGAGAACTAAATTTCCTTAAGCATTTTTCAATTGCCAATCTTAACTGGATCCATTTAATTACGGGCTTTCCTTTGGCACCAAGTAACTAGCTTCTTGAGTCAATCCGAGATCGAAATATAAGTTGTTATCATATTTTTTCCTGCGAATTAATAATTCAAGGTAAATTAGTAAAAAGATAACAATAGTGTCTAATTAAGCACAATAAAGGACTAACACAATACAATATAGGGACTGCTACGTGTCAATATTTTAGGCTCATCAAGCACGTGAATATATTTATTTTTTGTCTAGGAACTTCATCTCCTCCCCTCCTTTAGCATTTAACATTTCCCCCATCTAGCATTAACATTCAGTTCACGCCACAACTTTACCTTTTCATTTATTCTCTCTCTCTCTCTCTCTCTCTCTCTCAATCTCACATGTAAAAAATTAAAACCCAGAAAACCACCCTATTTTTTTTCTCAACCATCTACCCATAAGAGCAACTCCAGCCCTGAACCTTTTTTTTCCTCAAATTTGGTTCAAAATTCTGAGTACAAGTTCAATTTGAGATTACCCACTCCAGCCCTTTACTCATATTTCAAGCCCTAGCCGCAGCTCGCCGCCTTCCACCACCAGAATCCCAATCGCCTCCATCACCAAGATTGCCGCCGTCGAACTTTGAAACCACCACCAACGTCTGAAACACTTCGACGTGCACCCAGATTTGGCCGACAACCGCAGCAACAACCACCGCGTACCACCGTAATATAGTCGTTAGAAATTTGGTTATGGGTTTGAGTCTCCCTTGATTTGGGTAAAAATTTGAGTAAAACTCAATTTGGTATGGGTTTGAGTCAAATACTGGAGGTGGGTTTTGGGCGTTTTTACTCAGATTTTGAATCTGAGTTTGGGTTTGAGTAAGGGTTGTAGTTGCTCTAACAACAAGAACAAAGAGAAGGTACCAGATCTTGATACACAAGATCTTCATTTCCATTGGCCACAAGAGGCGATGTGGCGACGCTGCTGAGGGCGAGGATCGTCTTTTTGGGGTACGAAATCAGCTGCTGCTGTTGGATGCTATATACATTCTACTCTCCTAAGTCAGATAATGGCTCATATACGCCTATGGACTACACATTTAGTAAATAGGATAGTTTTATAGTAGCAAAAGTACTAGGTACGAATATCTATTCGAGTTACGCTCTCGGAATGTGATCTACCCATTCTACCCAAGGCCAAGGGTTTGAACCTATGGCTCTGATACCACTTGTAACACCCCTAATTTTGGGAACGTTATATTTATATTTATTATAGAAATAATAATAAGTCTTACAACAAGTTTCCACCTTGGAAATTACATAAATCTCCTCTCCAAATACATTCATTCATTACAGGGTTAGCTAGGGTTTCTCTACTCCATTACACGGTCTTCAGTCCTGGCCGTGTCCTGTCCAGCTCCATATGCCTCCAAGCTATAGAATTTCTCTTGTTCATCTCTATAATCTGGCATAATACATCAGAGTCGCAGAGCAACATCGTGGTATTATGCCAGGGTTACACAAGTGCAACACCGTGCAACACCACTCCATTATGGCACTGCTTCCGACCACCGGGCCTACAGTCAATCACTCGAAAGTTATTGGCATGTTTTCGTCCTCATTTCAACTAATAGTTACCAACCTTTCTGCTTGAAGTCCCGGCTCTCTTGTATCACCGATATTCAACAGCATGACACAAGGTCCGTCCACTCCGTGACACACACGAATATAGTTTCCGGCAGACACTTATATCACTGATATTCAACAGCATGATACAAGGACCTTCCACTATGTGTTGTACACACTTAGCACCAAGGACAACCAAGTTCTCTCCGCGAACTTAGGACAATGCTCAAGCTGCACTACCGCATTCGTTAGCCCTAACCACATCACCGATATTCAACACCGTGAAGGGCGGTGCTAAGCTACAATACTGAATTCCTTAGCCTTAACCACATGACCGATATTCAATAGCACGAAGGGCGGTGCTAAAGCTACACTACCATTTTCAATTCTATTCAATCAATCAATCCATTTTTGTTCTCATCTCTTTTCTCGTGTCAACTTTTCATCTCGAAAATCATGTCGTATAAATCTCGTATCGTGTCATGAATATGCAATATGTCTCAAAAATTCATTTCGCATCTATGCAACCTTCTCAAAAAATGTGTTTAAAAAATAATGCACTTTCTTGTAAACCGTGTTTCAAAAAAAGTGGCTTTGTTCACTTCCATTCTATTCCCATTTTCAAAAAAAAATTCAAAAAAGAATCTTTCTTTTTCCAATCATTAATTACATTTCTCTCCCCACTCATTACCTCATTATTCTCATTTCTCTCTCTATCTCTCTTCAATCATTAACTCATTATTCTCATTTTCAAAAACTCAACCAAACACTATCTCAAAAATTCTTCTCAAAATTTTCTTTTCAAAACCCATCCAAACACAGCCAGTATTTCCTCGTAAAATTTGTTTTACTAAAAATCAGTGTTTCCTCGTAAACGTGTTTTACTAAAAGCCAGTATTTCCTCGTAAATTGTGTCTCTTAAAAAAAATATAATTTCTCTTAATGCAACCTTCTCTCGACAAATGAAATAGTTAGGAAAGTCCCAGTTAGGGGGGTCGGAATATCCAGTTAATAGCACTCATCCCTTTCTGGACAGACTTTCAAGTGTTAGCCCTTGGGTCATTCAATAGTCTCAAGTTAGTCATAAAACATTTCTCATTTCCCAAAATATTGCACGTAGTCTTTTTAAGAAAAATTCATTTACTGATAATTCCGTTTTAGTAAAATCGCAACAGTTCACATGTTTTTCCAAAAATTAGTCGAGCATTATAACGACGTAAATTTAAAATCTTATTCTCAATTCAGGCATTATAACGACTACGTATGTTCGAAAATTTATTCTTAGAACCACGACTAATCTCTTTTAACAAAACTTAAACTACTAACTTTAATTCTTTAAACGGGTATTATAACATTTCTAAAAATTAAAGTATGCACTAAAATAACTAGTAGGATATTAGATAAAATTATTACCTTAATTCCAAGGTTAATCGAAGCCGAAAAGCTAAACAGTAGGTCGGATGGAGTAACAACTAAAAGCGTCGAAAAAAATATACTTTTCCTAGAAACGCAAAAACAACTACTGGAACTACTAAACTTGGATCAATTGGCGGCTCGAGGTGGTGGTTGGAGGTTCAATATGGAAGAACAAGGTTGAGTTTCAACTTGGAAACTCAAGAAAACATGAGAGCTTCTCTCTCTAGAATTTCCTACAAGAACTACAAAGCGAGGAGTGGTTTTTGGTGTGAGAAATGAGGGAAACAAGCCCTCTATTAATAGGAAAAGATTGGGCACCCTCCTGCTTGCGACCTAGCATTGTTGTAATTAGCGTCACCCCAAGCGTAGGGCTAGCTCGTTGTTAGCATAGTAACCCAGCAAGACCGGGATCGATTTCCACAGGGACCCAATGCTACCGGCATGAGATTTGACTTGCAATGGAATTTGGCGTTAAGATGGCCAACTTTTAAGTGGATTTGTTTGGTGGTTTCTTTCTTTACCTCCTTACTTACAGAAAATGGGTTTTGATTATAAATTAAACGGGGGTTTGGTTAGGGGTTTAATCTATCCATGACTTAGTTCATTCGTGGTTTCTCAACGATAACTCAAGTGCGAGTCGAAAGGGTTCGCTCTCACCCGGAAGATTTAGCAGGAAAAATCTCATTTAACCACAAGATTGGGTTTGGTAATGGAAAGAAATCTCACTTAAACATTTTATCAAACACCTAGTGTGCATGGTACTAAGCATTGTGTGTGCCAATAATTTGTTTACACCCAATCAAAGTAATTAACAAATCTAAGTTATGAACGAAAATACAAGAAGTCTATCCATTCACAAACCCTTATTAAGCACGAATTAGTGAGAAACCATGAAAACCCTAAGCCATGGGGTAGAAATCACGCCATGCCAAACCTATCTAACTACTCACATATGATTAATGGAAGAACAGAGGAAAAATGTAGAGAAATTTGGATCATGATGAAAACGGAAAATAAACTTAAGATTTAGATAGATATTGATGAGTGATATAACTTTAATAAAGAGGATTTACCTTGAAACAAAATAGAAAAGCTTCAAATCTTAGAGAGAAGGGAGAGCTAAACTAAAAGGGAGGTAGAGAGAGAAAGTCTATCCAAGAATGACCTAAAATCTGTCAAAAGGGCCTATTTATAGGCTTCAAAAAAGTTACACAAGCCGCCCAAAAATGCTGTTAAAAGCTAGCTGAAAATGACTGGTATTCATACCCTCAATGCCAGCAACTTTTGAATTTTTCCCTGTGCACCTGGTATTGATACCTTTTCAACTGGTATTCATACCAGCAGGTTCCATCTTTTTCCTTGTCTGGATGGTATTGATACCCCATATGTGGGTATTGATACCAGCAGGTTCTGTCCTTTGCTTTGTCCATCTGGTATCTATACCCCTTGAATTGGTATTGATACCAGCGAGATCTGAAGTTGGGACTTGAATTTGAGTCTTCTTTCGACCTTTGGGTGTCTCGGGTCATCCTCCAATAGCTTGATCACTTCAAATATGACTTGGGGGGGATTTCCCTCGGCCTTGAACGTACTTGGTACCTCCGAGTACTTCCGGGGATTATTGGGGGCGTCTGGATCCTCCATTTGCTCCGCTTTTCCTAAAGTTCAACCAAAAATACCTTCTGCGCAATATCATGATAAAACGAAGATTGTACGCAAGCGAGCGTATCAAAAGTGCGGGAATTAGACACCCAAATATGCAATGTTGTGTGCCTATCACACCCCCCAACTTAGATTTTGCTAGTCCCTAGCAAATTAAACTGAATTAATTTAGTATATACTATGCAACCTCCCATACAAAACAAGACACGGTTCACATTCTCAACACTAAACAAGACACGGTTCACATTCTCAACACTTCATAAGCCAGCAAGACCTTGGGGGGTTCGCTTGCGGTTGCGAGGGAAACTTTCCCTTTTCTTGTTGAAGGACCCCCACGGCTGCGGTTAACTTGGAGATTTGGGTTTGAATCTCCCTCATAGAATGCGCATTTTGTTCATTCACCACCGTTTGACCTTGGATAAACATTTGGAGGGAATCCTCCAACGATCGCTTTGGTGGGGGTTGGTACGCATTAGAGCTTTTGCCCTTGGTGTTGTTGGCTCAGAGGGTATTGGTTAGGAGGGTACCGGGCTTGCCTTTGGTTTGGTTCCCTCCACTTGAACGCGGGATGATCCCTTGTTCCCGGATTATACGTGTTAGAAAGAGGGTCATACCATTGACCGACTGCGTTCACCTCCGCTTGATCGGCCCCTTGCAGGACCTCTTTAAAAGCGGCGAAGGCGGGGCATTGCTTTGCAACATGCCCACTTAGATCGCACAAACTACAAACTCCCTCCACTTGGGCCACCGCGGCCAACTCCGCAATCTTATTTAACTCCAAGTTTTCCATTTTCTTAGCAAGCAAATCGACCTTACGGTGTAGGTTAGTTTGCTTGCTCAACATGTACTTTCCAGGAGCACTCGGCCCAGCAATATGTGAGCCTTGGACTGGCCGGGACCGCTCGGAAGGGTCCAAACAATCCCACGATTGATTATTCTCGACTAGAGTGTCCAAATACTCCCACGCCTCATCGGGATGTTTATCGAGAAAAGCCCCATTGCACATCGTGTCAATTAATTGCGGACTCTTTTTAGAAAGCCCATAATAAAAATAGATTATACTTCGTTGAGCTTCTAAACCATGATGTGGCATCGATATTAATAGGTCCTTGAAACGCTCCCAACAAGCATAGAAGGTCTCGTCATGTTTTTCTTGAAAAGATTGGATTTGTTGCATCATATGACGAGTCCAAGGCTCAGGAAAGAATTTCTTGAAAAACTCACTTTGCAAATCAGCCCAAGCCCGCACGGATTGGGGTTTTAAAGAATTGAACCAATCCTTAGCCTTGCCTTTTAGAGAAAGCGGAAAGAGTTTGAGGCGTGCGGACTCCATTTGCCCCTGCTGATTCCCAATGGTAGTCATAATTTCATCAAATTCCCTCATGTGCGAATAAGGATTCTCGAGATCCATCCCATGAAAGTGTGGGACCAAGTTGATGTGCGGTGTTTTAATGGAGAAAGTGTTTGCAGCGGTAGTGGTGGGGAGGACTATGCATGATGCGTGCGGAGTGCGTTCGGGATTCAAATAATCCCGCAAAGTCTTCGTTGGTAGTTCTGGTGGTGGGTCAACCATTATGTCAACAAGAGGGGTGTCAATGCTAACTAAACGGTGGTTATGTTCGAGGCGTTAGTAACCACACACGCGCATACACTAAAGACTAACAGACTGGAGGGGTTATACTACCGCTTCACCACAAACAGTTTAGAGGGGCTAGGCCGCCACCTCGTTAAATCCAACGAATAATGAACTAAACTTGAAATTGAAATTACACTAAACTAAACTAAGAGAATGGGATACTTACAATGGGCAAGTGAACTCACGCACAGTGGACCATTGAGTCCCCGGCAACGGCACCAAAAATGCTTGCGACCTAACGTTGTTATACTTAGCGTCACCCCAAGCATAGGGTTAGGTCGTTGCTAGCATAGAAACCCGGCAAGACCGGGGTCGATTTCCACAGGGACCCAATCCTACCATCATGAGATTTGACTTGCGATGGAATTTGGTACTTTTAAGTGGATTTGTTTGGTGGTTTCTCTCTTTACCTCCTTACTTAAAGAAAATGGGTTTTGATTAGAGATTAAACGGGGGTTTGGTTAGGGGTTTACCCATGACTTAGTTCATTCATGGTTTCTCAACGATAACTCAAGTGCGAGTCGAAAGGGTTCGCTCTCACTCGAAAAATTTAGCAGTAAAAATCACATTTAAACACAAGATTGGGTTTGGTACTGGAAAGAAATCTCACTTAGACATTTTATCAAACACCTAGTGTGTGAAGACCTGAAAATTTATATTTATTTTTCGTAAATAACAATGGGGTAATGTGAGGAATTGAATGAAATGGTAAGATTGACTAAGTGTTGGTGTGTTGGTGAGATATATGTTGATTGGGGTGTGTTTGGTTTACAC
>JAXBDA010007972.1:0-16082 GCA_036023075.1 Gaultheria prostrata
AAAAAATTAGAAAAGAAAAAAAAAAGTGAGTTTCAATCCGAGCCGTCCGATGCATTTTTGGACGGCTCGGATGCGCCGAAGGGGCACCACGTCACCCCTACCCTATTTGCACCCAAAATTTTCTCGTAAATAAGAGCCATGGAATTTACGACCGCTGGTCTATGTGAGGAAAATCTGTTAAGAGATTCGATTATAGATGTTGGGGTGCGGACAATCTTCAATGTGTAATTTCGGCCATGGGGTCCGACCTATTTATTTAGCAGTTTGCTCATAATTAGGGTTATCAGTTTTTAGAGAAAAACAGAGAGAGGCGAGAGAAAACGCACATCTTAGAGAGATTGCGACAAGACTTGTACTCTTGATCGATTTCATAGTGGACTGCGGTGGCTCCCGTGGTTTTTCCGCGCGTTGAGGTTTTCCACGTATATCTTGTGTCTTGTTTTTCTTTCCGTTTTCATCATACACCATTATTTGCTTTTGCGATTTCCGTGATTCGTAGTTTCCAAGATCCATAGGACGGTGTGGGGTTCTAAAAATCCTAACAATCGATAGAATTACTCTTGCAACAAAAGTGCATATTCGATTATACTTGTAGGAAAAGGCTACAATACACACCCCTTATTTAGATGTGTATGATACACACCCCTATAAAAGTTACGATTTTTTCATAAAAGTTACGAAACACACCAAAATATTACGAATCATAGGAAATGTTACGAATCATATTTCTAAAAAGTTACAAAACACTAAAAAATGTTACGATTGCCAATGAGGTGGCACAATCTAGACCATACAATAGGTGCATATGGTACACCCCTTTAATGGGTGTGTATTGTAGCCATTTCCATACTTGTAATGTTCACATCAATTTTTTTATTATTATTATTTTGTGAATTTTTTTAAATGTAGGTGACGCGATTCAATTGTGGTGGATTCACCTTTGCTCTGCGCCTAAACCACACCATGAGTGATGGACTTGGTTTGGCCCAATTCCTCAATGCAATTGCCGAGTTCGCCCAAGGGAATGAATTAACTGCACCTTCTGTGCTACCGGTGTGGCGAAGGGAACTCTTATCGGCAAGAAAACCTCCCCGAATCACATGCCTTCACCCCGAATTTGAACAACTTGTCGACACCAACAATGACAACAACAACAAACACGAGGTATTGAGATCGTTCTTCTTCGGTCCCAAGGAGATCAGAGCCATTCGAAACCATCTCCCCCCACATTCAAGCGCCTCCACATTTGAGGTCTTGACTGCGTGCTTATGGAGGTGTCGCACTCGTGCACTCGCACTAGACCCTAACTTCCTCGTTAGAATTTGCTCCCTCTTCAATGGTCGCGGTTTGCATGGTCTGCATGTACCTAACGGGTACTACGGCAACGCCGTTGTACACCCTGCAGCAGTTTCTAAGGCTGGAAAGGTATGTACCTTTCCACTGGTATACACGTTGGAGTTGGTAAAAATGGCAAAGGCAAAAGTGACCGCGGAGTATTTCAGGTCGGTGGCGGATCTTATGGTGATTAAAGGGCGGCCTATGTATACGGTGCCAGGGAACTTTTTTGTTTCTGATATTAGACATTCTGGCTTAAACGCGGTGGATTTTGGGTGGGGGAAACCGGTGTATGGCGGCATAGCCGTGGCGTTTCCAAATATTAGCTTTTACATGAGTTTCAAAGATGGGATTGTTGTTCCAATATGCTTGCCCCAAGGAGTCATGGAAAGGTTTAAGAAGGAGTTGAAGACAATGACTGATGAGCCTTTGGGTGGTTCGTTTGATAACAGGCCCTCAAAAATTTCATCTATGCTTTAAACTGAAAATTCAGAAATGCAACGAAAAATTTGATAATTATTGTTGAGTATTATATATGTGGATGGAATGGATTTCCTTTCTAATGTAATAAATGCTGGGATTTATCAAAATAAATTAGGTTTGTTTTGGGTGTTTTATCAAAATCTTCCTTGTTCTAGAGAAGGCTTCTTTTAGAGTTTTGGGGCAATCACACATCACTTAGATGAGAAAAGGTCAAATGATTTATGTATGAGAGCACATCTACTAAGTTCACTTTAATAGCCTAGCTTTAGAGTGGCTTGGCTTCTAAGGTAATCCGCACCATTCATTGGTGTTGACGCGCGGTTAGCTCAACTGCTCGGGTGTGAGCATGGTAGTGGGCTGTGTGGCTGCAATGTGGCGCTTTGATGGCACACTTTGCACTAACATTCATGGATGAAAGGGTACGACTTCATCCGATTGCGCGCATCTGGGTCTAATAATAGAGCTCAGATCATAGCCAGTCACACACCGAAAACCCATAAACTCTCCTTCACTCTAATTAGTTGATCTTTTGTAGTGTTTATACCCTTGGTTCGTTTGATTTTGTTTTAGGCTCAATATTCTGTCAGTCCTTATTTGTGCGGACACAGGTAGAACATCATTAGATCAGGCTTCGTTGTATCATCGAAACAGATTTGTTGCAATCCGGTGCCCACCAAACGGTGGGGGCAAATACTGCTTTTCAGAACGCGACATTGTAACGTGGCTCAAAGCAAGTTCCATCAAGCCATACATATTCCGGAGATCCGAGATTCTGCACCAACAATAAAGACTGAAAAAAATTTCATTAAAAGGGCCGGATATTGTTGATTGCAGTGTGGAGCTAGGATTTCCATTCCGAGGGCCAAATATAAAGGCATTTGGTTTATGGAAAAATACAGTGTCTCAATGTGGAAACCGGTGCTCGGAATTGTCGAATTAGGAGATAATCTCAATGTGTGTGTGTGTGTGTGTGTGTGTGTGTGTGTGTGAGAGAGAGAGAGAGAGAGAGAGAGAGAGAGAGAGAGAGAGAGAGAGAGAGAGAGAGAGAAGAAGAAGCCGTTAGCATCGGCCCAATGCTCCTGCGGCTACCTCGTTCGTCAACCGGTAGTCACGGAAAATCAAGTCGACTGCCCTCCAGTCTCCAGGCTGTTTTGTTTCTCGTCGCCTTTGGGCTTGTTTAGAACTAGGAAAGAAAAAGAAAAGAAGGGAAAATAATTAAGAAAGAAACTGGAAGGAAAGTTGAGGAGAAATTGGGAGGAAAATTGAATTGAAATTAAAAATTTTCCCTTCTAATTTTCAAGAACCAAAAAAGGGGAAAGAAAATTTTAAAATTTTCACTTCTTGTCCGTAAGTTCCAAACAAACCATTGAGCTTTCAAAGTTTTTAAGGGTTTCGCTTTCAGGGAGAGATGCTCCGAGGAAAGGGAATATGGTAAAGTAAAACAATTTTTATGTCTTAGATTGGGAAAACTTTAAAGTGACTTGATGGTAGCTCACAAGACAAGACGAATAACTGTTGCATTGAAAATTTTTCCCATGACCCTACCCAGCCCCTCTTTAGTTCCGCCAGTGGTTAAATCTCACAATCACTCTTCAATGTCTTTCAAATCAAACACATTACAATCTTAGATAACATGTGTATCACGAAAGGGATTGATGGTAAAATCACTGTTACTTAGGCTGAATACCAACCTAAAATTGAATCATAGTAATCAGTAGTACTCATCTTCGGCCCAAAATATGATGAGCTCTGGTCAAATTTGTGAAGGTGACTGCATGTGATATGGCATGAACTCACAAAAAAGATGGTGGATAAATACATGCACTAATGCACAGCACACAAGAGGACTCACTCACTGCCACATTATCTGTCTTGAACACGAATCGTGACTCGCCTCCACGTTTTCAAGTAGTACATCCAGCTGTCATCTCCTCATTAATATTTCCTTTGTTTCACTAAAAAGTAAACAAGACTTAATTGAGATCTAGAGTCATTTCAAACTTAACCATTTTCCCCACTAAAAATCATATTGAGATGGAAATTGAAATGCAATCATTCATCCGGACCGGCTTTAGGCATACAACGAGTATGGGACCACATCCCAATCGATTCCTATTTTTTAGGGCCCCAAAATTTATATGCCCTTGTATTTTTTATATCTATATAAAATTAGAAGGAAAATGTCTAACAAAACTTAGGGCCTTATTTAATAAGGCCCAAAAAATAGTGGTAAAGATGTAATTTTAAAAATTCATGGGTTAAAATTTATACTAAACCTAACTTGTATAAAGAATCAAAACCCTGGCTTTCATGAAGAACGGTTTACGGTTACCGAAAGAAAAAAAAAAAGTCAAAGGAAGTGCGGTTTGCTTATTAAATATTGTTGACTATATCAGTTACAGTTGCCTCCAGGAAAATCATCTTTTTAAGTTAAAGTTGATGAAATCTTATCTTTGATCAACCATACGTCGCTAGAATGGTTGAATGAATTAGCTATGCTATCTGTTGGAAAGGATATGGTGGCTACATTTGAGAATGAGAGCTTAATTACTATTTTTGCCTTGAAAGATACAATGAGAGTGATGTTTAAGTAATAAATTTCGAATTAATAGAATGACTATCCAGCTTTTTGTTATCATAGTGTGAGAATACTTATATTATAATTTTTTGATTGAATACATGTAGTATTTTCTTCAAAGTTTTTATTTTTTATTTTTTATTTTTACTTATAAATTATTTTATGGGCCCCAATTTAAAAAGTTCGCATCGGGCCTCTGAAAACTCAGAGTCGGCCCTCCAAGCACCCAATATCAAAGTTGTCATTGGTATATTTTTTTTTTAGCCAATTGAAGGAACATAGACAGAACCAAAGCAGAACGAATGTAAAGACAACAAAATAAAAATAATTATACAGACGAGAAGAACATAGACAGAACCAAAGCAAATGAAGGATACATGCCCAGCGAGAGATTGCTTCGGCCGTCAAATGTTCGTGATCAATGCATGATGTTGAGCTGCTAGCGTCACGGTAGTTCCACGTGAATGACGATTCTTCTACCACACAGTAAGACACGTAACCACCGAAGAGGTTTAAGGAGGCATCCGGCGGTCAACTTGTCGAGGACTTGCATGCTTGATGTTGATATCAAACAAAAACTGACCGATTCAAACCAGGTGTCTATCACACACCTATGGTTGAGAGCTCCACAACACGGATAGACGTCGTGCAACTAGATGGCCAAGGCCAACTACGAAGCTCTATAATCAGTAGAGAAACTGCCGAAAAGAGTCGCAACCATAGTTATTTGAAGAAACTGCCGCAGAGATCCTTTTTTCTGTGGTGATCTCCCTGAGCTTATTCGCGGTCATTGGTATATCTAAGCAGTAATTTTTTTGTGTTTTCCAATGTTTTAATACTACTAAAAATGTAAAGTTATATGAACCATTCATGTGTACTGTAAGTCTATTTGAGATTGAAAACTCACCCAACAGTCCAACACAGCCACAAAATCTATTTGAGATTCTTATTTCCTCATTTAAAACATAGCTTTAATGTCCCCAAACAATTACTTTTAAAGATTTTTACAGACATTGCGGTTGACAATTCCCTCACAACAAGTCTACATGTATAACAATTTCATCTCCAACCATTAATTTACAACCTCCTCACATACACGTAGGAATCACACACAATTATGAATGTGTGCCCCGCATATATGTGAAGGAAATGTAAATGATTGGAGATGAAATAGTTGTTCAAGTATCATTTTTTATTCCCCTTCATCTTGCGCGGTTTGGTGAGGTCACAACCCTACTTACAAATATGTGATCCAACCACAACTCAATGTACACACGATAAGCTTGGTGCATTGCCTGTGGGCTATGGGCCTAGTGGCAATTCATTTGGGGCTAAGTAGAATAGGAATGGTTTTTAGTGTATCATAACCAAACTATACGGGATTCGGTTTTTAACCGAACCGCACAAAACCCTGTATTATTATTGATTCCATTAATGGACATGTGAAGGAAAATATTTACAGTTAATATTAAAAACGCAACATGCCATAAGATTTTACCATTAATCATCCAACTTTTAACATTATCAAACAAAGTAACTCGAAAAATTAACTTCTACCCACACTAGCGACCAGCAACAAAGAGAGGAATAAATAAAAATTATATATTTATGTATTTGTGTAAATATATTGGGCATCCAGTAGAAAATGCATGTAACATATAGTTACCAACTAATAGTGAACCCGTGCTATGAGCCGAATTCAAAATCTATCTTGAATGAAATTTACCCACTTGTAACATAAAACTAAAAGTGAACCTGTAATAGGCGCGAATACCAAAAAAACAGGGCAGCAAAACTGCTATTTGAAGGGGTTCAAGCAAACCTCATGGGTTTGGAAAAATGCACTAAAATTTTACTTTTTAATTTGATTTTTATATAATATTGTTTGCACTGCTTAATGGTATAAAGCCAAAGTAAATGAAAATTCCCTTAGATTTGTTAGTAAAAGTAGATAAAGTTGCTCAACAAAATAGAATAAATCAGGCCCAGTATATGTTCAACGAAAATTAATACTCCATTTTTATTGAATATAGTGTTTAGCGTACAAAATGTTTTGATTCATTTTTTTTCACCGCTGATCTGAAATTCTGAAGCCTCCCCTGCTAAAAAAGAAAAAGAAAAAGAAAAAAAAAGAACATCACATTCATGTTTACCCACTAATAAAGGCTTAGAGCCTATTTGTTAGCCGGATTATTTGGTTGGATTGACTATTTGACTGGACTAACGGGACTAATTAATTTAGTGTTTGGTCGGCACACACGCTTGGACTATTTAATCCCAGGGACTATCTAATCCCCAGGCAGCAGGTTTATTTATAGCCACCTCAACACTGTCCATAATTATTCTCCCTTCCCTAATTACTCAATTATCCCTCCCCAACTTCAAACTTAAGTATGAAAATGAATTCTGAAGGGTAAACAAGTAACTTACTCCTACAATTTTTTTTCATTATCCACCTGTACAAACTACCAACTAAACCTAGAATAAAATAATCTCCCCTTCTTAATTAATCCTCACTTCTACCATATTCTTCTCTTATTCGCTCTTCTCATTTAAGACCCAAAACTAATCCGGCCAACAAACAGGTTCTTAAGGTATGTATCTACTTATTTATTTTGATTTATATGAGACTTGGGGATTTATTTTTCAAACAATATCTAAATTGCGCGTAATTTCACTCAAACACCTTGAATTCAAGATTAAATTCCTCACATCGTTTAAAATCATGGGTTATCCACTACCACATCATGGGTCCTACAATGCATTTATTGTTGATCTAACCGTCAATCTTGTAAAGCCCACAAAGTAGTACATCTTTACGAAAAAATTAGCTTAATTGAACATCGATGGGTATGTCAAAATTTAAAATTATTGACCATCCATTTTGTAAACTAAAATTCAATTCCTGATATATCTATAGATATCTGATCAAGCTAATTTTTTGCGTGGGTATATAACTTTGTGAACCCTCAAAATGAACGGTTCATATTTTAACAATAAATGCACGTAGAAGGGTTGAAGCCCACGGAGGACAGTAGTGAAAAACCCACCATTCCCATCGGCGGTGAATAGAGGTACCAACTTCTATTTCTGAATTCCGATGAGAGGCCGAACAGCCAAACAGGGCTAAAAGATAATGGGGGACAAAACGTTGTGGAGACCTCCGTTTGCACATGGGCCGTTTGTTTTGTCCATAACTGGGCCTTTCTGGGAGCATAGAGGGACAAAATGGATATTTCAACACGGAGCTCACTGACAAAATTAATAACCTCCTTAGAGCATCTCCAACCACTCTTCAAATCTTCAAAATGAAGAACGGAAGTGACATATTAAGGGGAGATTTTGTAATTTATACCCACTTTTCCTCAAAAGTTGTACTGTTTGGAGGGGCCCATCCTCCTTTTTGTCACATCCATTCTTCAAATTTATTTTGGTTCTTCAAATTTGAAGAACCAAAACAAATTTGAAGAACCAATTCTCCAAAAAGGAGGATGAGTCCCTCCAAAAAGTATAACCTTTTGAGCAAAAGAGGACATAAATTACAAAATCTCCCCTTGATATGTCACTTCCGTTCTTCATTTTGAAGGAAAACCCCATGATTGGAGATGCTCTAAGAAGTTGCACAAGGCTATGGAAGCTATAGTGGGAGGTGGTTATGTAGACATGTGTTCTTGAATGTGTAGTATTGGGACATAGGGTTCCTGTAAGGCGCTTCCTGTAGGCAAGGCCGGTCCTTAGGCAAGGCTCAAGAGGCCTAGGCCTAGGGTATTCAAAAACAGCTCAAAAAAAAGGGGCACATCAATAATTTTTAATATTAGGTTGAGTATGGGTCTTTTGAAGTTTAAACAATGGTCCAATTAGGTTTTAAAGCCGTTAAAATATGTTTTTGTTAAAGCCCAATGATAAACACAAAGCAAAGGCCCATTTGGTGGCCCAACTTGCTATGGTAAACAACACCCGGACCCACCCACTAGGGCCACTACCCCCACGTCTACCACTACAATTATTCCCCGCACTCAGTGGCGGCTCTAAAAATTTCAATATGGTGTTTAAAAATTACCTTAACTCTACTGGTTCTACCAACCAATCATATGTTTGAAAAAATTCATATACTATATTGTGTAAAATGCGACCAAAAAACACAATGATTATACTATAGTGACGAACCGGATCCATCTTTTGTTGTTTAATATGGACTAAAATAATTATACAGACTAATTATTGAGCTATTGTTATTTATACTTAGTACAAAGAAATATAGGGCACCGCTTGACGATTGGGCCCAGGGTACCCAAGTCCTTCCAAGTACCTTGGGTCGGCCCTGCCTGTAGGATATCCTGCAGTGCGCATTTAGACTGTCCTTTTCCGCAATCAATAGTCCAGATTTAAAAATATATATATATTCTCCCAGGGACCGTTCAAAATACTTTTGGATGGTCCGGATGTGCACTACAGGGTAGTGCACTATAGAGTTTCCATTTCTGAAGTAATGCATGTTTGGTTTTGTTAGAAAATGGAGATGAGTTTTAGAGGGGTTTTACGTTAGTGGGTATAATGAGGGTAAGGGAAGGGGTGTAATGAGGAGAGAGGGGTCAAAAAGAAAGTGTACTATTCTTTTAGGCAATTCTACATAAGAGCAAGTGCACCAATCACAAGCAAAAAATGTTAGTGAATAGTGCACAGTTTCTATTTTATATACCCATATTTTTTCTCACACTCCACCAATGCTCTTTACTTTCCTCGCTATTCCTATTAAATACTCCCTCCGTCCCAAATTGCTGGTCTTTCTTTCCATTTTGGGATGTCCCAAAATATTTGTCTCATTTCTAAAAACATCCATCAAAACAGGGTCACTTTCCAATTTTACCCTTAAAAAGTTTTTTTTCCATCCCAATTGGCTTGTCCATTATCTTTTATTTTATAACGGTTCTTATGATTTTGAAAATTTTGTACAATAAACTAATTGATATCTATCAAACAAGATCCATATTGCATATGTTTTGAGTTTCATATAAAAAATTAGCTCCACAAAATTGGCCACAGTAATATTGACTGGACTTAAGGGCAAAACAGAAAAGACATTACAAAGTTTTCACACCCCTTAAAAACCCACTTCCCTAAAAGGGGCAAGCAAATTGGGACGGAGGGAGTATTAGAAAGTAATGCCTAGTAGGTTCCATAGGAGGGGGGTTTGTGTGTGTGAGAGAGAGAAAGAGAGGAAAAAAAATTAAATACTCAATGCCTTGTGAGCAGTTGCTAGCATTTCCTAGAGAGCCTCAGCCGCCAAAATGCCTTTGGCTTTACCTTGTCTGGTGGAGGCCACATTTTGTGCATTTTGTGGTTTGGGAAGCTAAAATAGCCAAATGAGGTGGATAGAGAGCCTTGGTGCACATGCTTTAAGGGCATACTTGTAAATCAAACATGGTGTGGTACTGAAAAAAAAAGGGGTGCACATAGATTTGTCGTGATACCCTTCAAATTTCTATCGTGACTCATCCTCCCCTTATACATAACTTCTTATTACTCCCTCTGTCCCAATTTATTTGTCAATTATTCCATTTTCTGCTACACCTTAAATTGCTTATATTTTTCAAGCTATAACGTTTTTCACCGTTTTAAAAACTTTGTATAATAGAATTAATTGTGAACTATCAAACAAGATCCATATTGCATATATTTAGAGATCAATATTAAAAGATATAAGCAATCGAAAACTGACACGATTATCAAAAATTGACAAACAAAATGGGACGGAGGGAGTAACATTTTTTTTGTTCTTTCAATTCTTAATCCCCCATTCATGTTTGTTAGTCCAATTTTGGGTTTTTAACTTTTTTAGGGAATATAATGATTGCTTTGTATAATTTTTGTCTTTCCATTTTAACCCTTCAATCATGATTTTTCGGTTAATTACATATTTGAAGGCAAAGGTAAAATAGTGAGATGGACACAATTTACCCATTGACTTTCAAACATGGACAATTTTTTTTTTTTGTCACAGTGATATACATCAGTGGTTAGTTGTTAGTGGTTAGTAGGGGAGGGGGAAGGGGAAGCCACCACAAGAGGGGGGCAGCCAGGACTTGAACCCTGGTCAAACGCATGGGGCAAAGGGTGCTCGACCAACTGAGACAAGGGACCGAAAAAAATATGTTTATAGACCAACAAACACTGGCGGATGGAGTATTAGATTTGGGTCAAATTTTTACATCACATTGTTCATCTCAATTAAATGAATCGAAAAAGAATTAAAGTATACGTAGTATATAATAATACTGCTACAAACCAACATTTAATTATCTAAGTATTCATTTAACTAAATCCCATAAATATATTCACGGCAATAACATTAACTAGTAGCAATCTTCAAAATATTGGAAATGGTCTAGACACATTCATGGATTAACCGAACCAAATCGTTATATGTATATATGTAGGTATGTACATATTTTATATACGTTATTAAGTGTTGGTTTTGTTTCTCTTTTCTTATTAAGTTGTTGATTATACTACATGACTTTGCTTATAAATGTAGAGTCCTAATTCACGAAACCAATCACGAGTACTGTGTAAGTTAAAATATTACTGGTATTTACGTATCCTTCTTTTACTTATATGCCAAAATTAATCCTTTCCTTTTTATATCATAGGATGTCCTACTATTGGTTTCACAATTGGTTGGTTTTCATTAACTTATCAGAATTTTCATATGAAGTTTAACTATGAGAAAAAACACAGAAAATTTGTGTGTAGAACTGTGATAGTCAGGCGAACATTCCCTCTTAATTTCATTTTTGCTTCATTCTTATTGTATTTGTGACATACATCGAAAATTTGGAACTGTACGGATTAACCGTGAACCAAACCGTAAGTCCGCGGGTTGGTTCGATTTGGTCCATATGACTTTTGGTCCGGTCCCGCGTTTCAATTTCTTGGAAATGTGAGTAACGGTTCGGTCATTGGTATATTTATTCCAAACAGAACGATCCGGTTAGTGTGCAACTCTATTGCAAAGTTTATCTCTATATTTGTCCCAAATAACGAATAGACAAGCTTTTTTTTGGTCAACATTGTAAACAGGGTTTCAGGGGAATCAGTGAATTAACAACTAAAGGGAGTTCGACGTCTCTCCATAGACTCGAGCCTCAGTGATAGGAGCTTAAATGTGGATGTTTAAGCTCCCCAACCTATCTTTGTTAAGGCCATTTTGATGCTACTTGGATATATATTAATACACGGTATTTGCGTTCCAGGTGTTGGAAGCCGGATGTGGCGGAATTAGGGCTAAATGATGAAGTTAGAAATGGTGGATGTGAGCTAGGAGAAGCAAGCAGGGCTTGGAGTCAAAGTTGCAAAGAAAATTCCATAGAAGAGCCTTTCATGTGTCCGGACAAGTCTTCGATGTATCCAAACATATTAAAAGATTGCTCTCAGATTATTTTGTTGAGCCATGTGTCCAGTTGCACCGACCTCATATGCCCAGACATATGGTCATCCAACCGGACAGACTGCACCATCCAACCAGACATATCCAGCCGACTTCAGCAGTTTTCTTTGACCTCCTGAAAAGCCACTGAAGGTTGGAGCAATATTTAAGCCCTTGGGGCTATCTTAGGTGAGAACAACTTGCTTAGGAGTTACTTATATTTATTTTAAGGTGAAGCAAAGGAGATTGAAGAAGAAAATGAAGTCTGTTCAACAAAACTTGAAGACTCCTCCTCCCATGGCCGGCTAAACTGTTTCTCTAGGGTTGGATGAAAGTTGCTTTCCAAGTAGCGTGAATTTTGTATTGGTTTAAGAATAACTAAGCCAAACCAAACCAAACCGAGCTTTATGTCTCAATCAATTGAGATCAGCTACATGACTCCATTAAGCTCTGTCAAGTACTGATTGTTCACCTAGACCTAGTGTAAAACCCATTTCGAGCATTCACGTGCATCGCATATGACACATGCTTTCATCTTTAAATAGACGTGTTTTTTTTTGGTACACGTGTTTTGCTATCATTCGCGGCCCGTTAATTGTCATGCAATTCATTAGTTTAGAGAACACAAATTAGAGGGTTAAGGACAATCAATTATTTTGGGGTGGCACATGTTAAAAGTGAAACCTTATGGGTGACTAACCCAATTAACCTAGATGTTTTTGCACATTCTGTTTTAAAAAAAGAAAAAGAAAAGAAAGGATAGAGATCAGCCAAAATGGCTAGGGAGGACTCTCCTAGTTTTCTCGGTTTACACCTCATGCTTCCTATAACTCCTAGCTGTGAAATCCTAAGGAGAGCACGTTGCTCTCATTCCTCAGCCACCGAACAGAGAGAGAGAGAGAGGAGGAGGAGGAAGAAGAAGAAGAAGGAAACAATTTGGGGAAAACCCAATTTAAGGTAAGCCCCAAGTCTTCTTATACCTAATTTCAGAAATTGAGCACATTTGGGTTTAGCTTGCACTAAATCAGTTGCATAATTCTCATAATTGCTTGAATTCTGTACTTAAAGACCCTTCTCACATGTTGTAGATGCTGAAATATTGATGTGGGTGCTTTTAGGTGGGTCTAATTCGTGTTTTTGGTTAACTCTTACTATTCCCGCATAGAATCTGACAGCACCGACGGATTTTGGTAAAACGGCCATAACTTCTAGCTCGTGACTCGAAATCGCGCACCGTTTTCTTTGTTAGAAACTAGACACAGAGAGTTTTCCAACCACACAACCCACGCACCTTGGTTATGTCCCAGTGATAACAGATTTTCCTTTAAAGATGACCCAAAAAAATCTGTCTCTGCAGCAGTTTTATTGTTATGAATAATTATAATCGCAAAGTCGTAGTAAGGTTAATCGAACTCCATTATTGTTGTATGACCTATTGTTTCGAAGAGGAAGAAGTCTATTTTATAATGGTTTAAGTTTCATTATTAAATTCACATTATTCTTTTAGATATGGTCAGAACAGTGCACCTGGGTTATGGTTTAAAGTGACTAAAGTCTAAATTCTCAGAAATTCTTGCATCCAATTACTTTGAGTCATCTTTAGAGCATTGAGACACGTTATTTAGCATTTCATTTCATTGCATCTGGTTCCATATGTGGAGATAGAGGTTAAGAATTAGGAGTGGATGTTAGACTCGCATATGCATTTTAATTGCATTACAGCATAAGTTGGAACATGAACTATACTAAGTGTAGTATCATTCATATTCTAGGTTTGGGGGACGTGTCTCCACCTCAAGACTGAGAAGGGGGCTTTTCGCTTTTATCTTTTGAACCTATAAGGTGAGTGTGTTGATTCATTGAAGAGGCAAGCTAATAAATGTTATACTTTTTCTGCAAATGCTCAAGTGTTTTGATGATTGTGGATATGGATCAAGTTGCTTGAAAAGTTTGCTAAACGTGTTTTTGTTTCAAGAGCATGCCATAGATCCAGTGCTTGTTGGATTCATTTTCTTCTTGATATACACAAGAAGGGTATATAAATTGTCCGTTTGCTGTACACAAACAGGGTATACAAATTGTTGAAAGCTCCCTGGTTCACAGGGTCACGGTACCGTCATAACTCCCGGTTGCGAGGGAAGCAACCCTATGGCTTCTTGAAAAATTATTGCTTGATTATAGTTTGTGAAAAATAGTATTTTCTTGCTATGTATGATTGAAAGCATTACTCGATCCATATTTGCTCTTGTGAAATTGTTTTTATGCTTTCCACTTGAATGGAGCAGTAACACTCACAAACCATTTCAAGTGATTGGAATAGAGGTTTGGTCCACCACTGGTCTGACGGGCTCTAGGAGTTGAGATGAGAGACGACTTGGTCTTCTTTTTGGCTTGTACATATAGTTGTATATTTTTGGAGGAAAGTTTGTAACATATGGAATTGTGTGGACGCATGACTCGTCTTGTATAGCCCTCTTTCTTTTATTCTGTCATAGAAGCTGGTTGTAAGAAACTACTTAGCCGACTTTATTTTATGTTTATGGACAGAACCTTAATATAGATGTTACATAATCTTCATTTAGATAGGTTTAGTTATCCCTCTTGGTGTGGGACGTTACACCTAGACTTAAATCTTTACTCACTACCACATCTAATGTCAATTTGGGTCTTCCCCTCCCCTGAGCATTGCTACCCAAAGCTATCATATCCACTCTCTTAACTACTGCATCCACTGGTCTACGATAGACATCCCTAGACCACCTTAGCCTATTTTTCCTCAACTTCTCCTCTATAGGTACTACATCTACCATCTCGTGGACTGTTTCATTTCTAATCCTGTCTCGTCTAGTCTTACCACACATCCACCTCAACATTCTCATTTTCGCTACACTTATCTTGTTCACCTGCTGTTTCTTAATAGGCCAGCATTCTGTCTCGTAAAGCATCGTTGGTCTTATGACAGTTCTATAGAATTTTTCCTTCAATTTTGTGGGTACCCTCTTATCGCGCAATATATCAGTAGCGTTTCTCCACTTGGATCCCATGGGTCACATCATCTGCATTGGTTTAAGAATACTCTTTTGAATTTTGGTTGTATGACTTTATGGTTGCTTTCATTTTCAGTGACCGATTTGAATACTGCCTATTTATTTCTATATCAGTGTGTTTGCATTGTAGATTCCAAACAAGTTCATACAACCATGCGAGTGATTGATTCACGATATTGGTTGAGATAGGCTGTACCTTGTAAGACGAGGTGTGCTATTAGATGATTTGTACTTTGATACAGCTCGTACTAGTAAGACAACTCATGCTAGGCAACGATAGTCTATGTCAATCGGTCTCCCGTGAATATTTGTATTAATTTGAATGCACAGTTCTTAACCAAGTAAGATCATGTTATGAGGAGGAAACCGGATTCAACGCACTGTAATTTTTTCTAACTATTTTTCTGAAACTACAATTATTTTGTTTTCCCAGTTTAGACTTTAATCCAGAAACTCAAAACTCGCTTGTGAATTGGAATAAAAATTGGTTGAAATCGATAAGACGTGTTCCTGTCCCTGAACGATACTCGGACTTTTGCCACTATTCTACGGAGAAGTTGTAATTGTTTTGCTTGAATTAATAATTTTGGCATGGTAACGACACGGTCACCCAAACCTCCCCATTGAAAGTCAATGGATACAACCAGATGACCTAAGAACCACATTTTGAATAGACAAACTCATCTCCGAAATTTTGTCACTATACCTGTACAAAACAATGAACAGATCAACTTCTATTTGCAAAATTTGTATGTGTGTTTTTGTACAAAATAACGAACAAATAAACTTACCTCTGTATATTTTGTCTCCATATGTGTTTCAAATAATTAACAAGTAAACTTATCTTTGCAAAGTTTTATTATCTCTGCACTTGTTGAAAAGAACAAAACGACTCAGAGATAAACTTATGTATCAAAAAAATTATTTGTTCATGCATCTAAAGTAATTCAAAGATAAACTTATATTTGCAAAGCTCCAAAATGACGAACATGTAAACTAATCACTGTAAATTTGTCATTATATCTATACAAACATGTAAACTTATCACTAATCATCACAAAATTTATGTAATGGTCTGCATTTTTTAATAACATTTTTATTTGAAAATTCTTATTTCATGTAGTTATACATTTTTTTTTATAACTTCTCTTAAATTTTACGCGTTCAAATATGTAAATGCATGAGTGGGTCTTATGTGCTCATTACACCAACT
>JAXBDA010007973.1:0-16082 GCA_036023075.1 Gaultheria prostrata
TATATATACACGGTGATATGAGATGTTGGGCACCGTTGCCACCTAATACTCTCTCTCACAATATATATATATGTAGTGTTATGAAGTGTTTGGCATTCCTGCCACCTAATACTTTCTCTCTCACAATATATATATATATATATATCCTATAAATGTGCCTTTGGTGAATGCAGCTCAACCCATTTACTCACAATATTCCTCTCTCACACATCAGTTTTTTCTTAGGATAAAATTCAGCTGTGACAGACGTTTGGGGAAATTGCGACTCAGGTAAATTATCATCTTAATTACGGCCGTCTCATTTAATGATTCCTTAATTTAATTTCATGGTACATGTTAGATATTCGTCATTAATACTCCTATTTACTTTTCGAAATTTTTTATGTGTTGGAAAGTACTTAAATCTATACACTAAACCCACTATTTTCAATATTTTACATCATGATTACCGAATTATAGTAGTAATTAATACTTCCTCCGTCCCTTTTATAGTGTGTACATTTTCATTTTGGTTTAACACTTTAGTTTCGAAGAAATTATCCTGTGTCCATTGATACTATGTGGCGGTGCTCCGAATTCCTTGATAATTACGGGGTTCTCTTTTGCAGGAGAAGCTCGGCCACATGGCAGATAACAAGAAGCAGGTCCAATTAGCCAAGGAGAAGGGCTACGGGACGGCACAAACCGCGAAAGACCGAACCACCGAGACCAAGAACCAAGCCGGCAGTAACCTCTCCAAAAAACCCGGTGCCACCAATGACAAGGTGTCGATCGGTAGGCCCTTTTAATCAAAACAATATATTAAATTTATTTTTTGAAATTTTTAATTGGTGGAAAGTACTTAATTCTATATAACATTTATTTTAGCTAACCAATATTTTCAATATGTTACATGATCATATTTTTTAGATCAGATATTTTACATCATCACCGAATTATAGTAAGGCAAATACCAAACCTTAAATACATAAAATGTTTGTATTTATGTGCAATGTACATGCCATTTATGCATCGGAGTTTTGACACAATCAAAAATAGTTTTGTCATTATGAAGAATTCGGACATATTTTTGTGAAGGAAAGATTTTAGCACTACATTTTAATTTCTGCATCCCCATGTGTGGATGCTCTTAAGTTTAGAATTAGGCCAACATAATTAATTCCTAGATTCTTTTAACGCTTTAGTTTCGAAAAGATCATTCTATGTCCATGAGTACCATGTGGCGGTGCTCCGGATTCCTTGATAATTAAGGGCTTCTCTTTTGCAGGACAAGCTCGACCACATGACAGATAACAAGAAGCAAGTCCAAGAAGCCAAGGAAAGGGTTCACACGGCACAAACCGCGAAAGAGTACCAGGCTACCGAGACCAAGAACCAAACCGGCAGTAACCCCTCCGAAAAAACCGGTGCCGCCAATGATAAGGTGTCGGCGGTGGCCCAATCGGCCAAGGAGTCGGCCCTAGCTGCGAAAGACAAGACCGCCACCGTTCTTGAAAAGACGTCGGTGCAAGTCAAGGGCATGGCGGCAAGCGCGACGTATGCGGTGAAACAGACATTGGGTATGGGTACTAAGAAGGATCCTAACAAAGACACTACCAAGGAGAACATAAATTAGTTTTTGAAACTTTGAAGTGTTTCTTGATTGTTGTTGTACATTCATTTGTGTTTGCATTTGGTTTAGCCTGGTCGTGTTTGTTAAAATATGTGTATTCGTTGTTGGGATCCACCCCGTGCGGGCCAGAAAGGCTTAGGCCCAAGGTTAGCTAGGGTGTCCTTAAAAATACTCTAGGATTATAAAAACTCTTGTAGTCTCTCTTATTTTGATGTGTGGTAGCACAATGTCAGCAGGACAGGCTGAGAATGTGATTGGGAGAACCGGTTGTGGCTTACGCCGACCGGAGTGGGAGCCGGTTACTGCTCCCCGGAGAGGTTTTTCAACTTGTGTACTGTGTAAATAAATTAAGAGAGTTTTTCTCAGATTTCTTATGTGTGTTTGAGTGCGTGTATGACCCGAAAAACACAATATTCATTCTTGTGTTTTTGTATTACTCGAATGATGAAACTAAAATCTTCTAATAAATCATCAATATATAGAACGTGGTAAATAATTGCATGAAATTTGATTAAGGCTCATCTGATCACTTTTTCTTAGTTCTTGTTAGGTATGCTTCCAAATTGAAAGCCGAAAAACTTAAAAATGAGTTGGGTTTTATTTATTTAACCACGCGGAGTGCAAACAAGATTTAATTGAGGTGAATTCGTGAAACAGGATTTTTTGTAAGTTGAGTTTAAGTAGTTTGATGTCTCTCCCAGCCCGGCTCTTTCTTGAGGGCCCAATCAAATCATTAATTTGAGATCCTTCGCATTTAAATGTGCTACTATAATTTAAAGAGACATAAATTCTCAAAAAATCGTTTCAGGGGAGAGAGAGGGAGAATAAATTTTTTTCAAAATCTGATTGTTTTTTTTTCCTTTTATCGATGAAAACACTTAAAATTGGGCTTTCAAAGTACAATTAGGTTCAACTTTTTAAAACTTAATAGGGCTCCAAGTAAATTGGGTTATAGTTTTGGGGCCTAAGTAAGGTGGGTTGTACTTTTTGGACATTTTTTCCCCTAATCTAATCTAGTACCAAAACTACTTGTACTTGGAGGCTTCAAAAATTGAGTCTTTTAGGGAGGCCCCATACCGCTGCGTGCCCCAGGGCCGTTACTGTTTCTCTCCCAAAAGAGAGTAATCCTAATGCCGCTCGAACATCCTTACTATTGGTTTTACAGGGGTCAGCATCCACCCTGTACTCAAGACGCCCCTGCTAGCGCTGAGTAAGGCGTAGGGAGTAGGGAGGACTAACTGCCTCCACTTTATAGTGTCGTATGGGTAGCATTGCAAAGCGTCTAATGTCCGCCTACAACTAAGTGTAGAGTTTTGCGCTTTCCTTTAAAATTAAGTTGTATCTTCCCCTAAACAACAATTGCTTTTAGGCGAGTTGGTTAGCACTTGATACAACACTTACAATATTCAATGGGATCTTCAATATCATCAAATTAAAGCAGTGAAATGACAATAATAATCTTGGGGCCTATTTTGGGCGACTAATCAGGATCACATAAGAGGATGCGGTTACAAATTTACATGGGGCTCAGGATCTTTTATAACTTCTACCAAAATCAGTGTCCTCAATGCAGTACTCTTTGTCACATGATGAGACTCCCTCAAGATTCACATGTAAGGCTCCGTTTGGGTGCCTCTTTTTTTATTTTTTGTTTTCTCTTTTTTGGTTTTTGGGTATTTGGCAGCCAAGGGGAAAAACAGTTTCTCCCAAAAACTATTTCTTCATTTCTGGTGGTAGAGACAAGAAAGCAAAAAGAGGCTCACACCTCCTTTTTCAATTTCTACTTATGGGTTTCTCTCATCTCTCTCTCCCAAAAGGCATTATGCACATTTCTCCCAAACACTCATTCCAGATTCAAAAGTCATTCTGGCCATAATCCAAAAAATCAAAAAGCCAAAAAGTTAAAAATGAAAAGCTGAAAAGTAGGCTCTCAAACACCCTCGTAGTGTTTGGACATGGATTTGAAGATATACAATCTCCAATAAATGCACTCGTAATAAGAGCCCGTTTGGGAGCCAACTTACAAATTATCCATTTTATATTTCAGCATTTTTTTTTTTATGTTTGGGAGCCAGATTATAGAATGCATTCTCCCAAAATATATTCCTAAAACTATACTTTAGAGACACAATTCGATAATCAGCATTGGAGGTACTTCTGCATTTTCATTTTACATCGATCCTAGGTAAACAAAAACCTATTGATAATCTATTTTGATGAATACCCCCAAATACTACTCTATTGCAAAATTCATTCTGCATACATTTTCCAAACACTTTACGAATTAATAATCTATTGATCCAAAACCCTACAATTCACAATCTGAAATGCAAAATCCAAAAACTAATAAGCTCCCAAACCGGCATAAATTGGGGGCTCTGGGCCATGGTCTTTGTGTGAACCTACCTCTACATGTTGAAGGAATTAGTTAGTGTCTTGGCCAGAGTACTGTTTTTGGATCCTTGTGCATAATTTCATCATTCCTCATCTGTAATTGGAGAGAAAATGAAAATGGTGTTGGTTGAATAAAAATTCCAGATAAAATCAGAGACATTTTAGGTTTAATTGCAAAAAGGGCTTAAATGGATTGGATGGAGACATGACTTATTAGTATTTTATACATGGATAATCTAGAAGTAGAAAATTCACAACTAAAATGAATTAATTCGGGTCGATCATCGGCTCCAAACAACACTTTCCTTATTGAATCATGACGAGTGAACACTCCCATATGATTTGAATTTTTGTTTATATTTTATGACAATTCAGACATGTAATGAACACTCTAGAACGAGTTGAAAATATTCTGAAGATTAATTAATGATATTAAAAACAATATTTTCTTCATTGAATCATTTATTCGGCTCCAAACAAAGCTTTCCTCATTGAATCACGACGAGTGAACACTCCCATATAGTTTGAATTTTTGTTTTTTGTGTGACAACTCAGGCATCTCTTGAACACTCTAGAACAGGTTGAAAATGCTCTAAAGGCTTATTAATAATACTAAAAAATTTGCACCGATTTCCTACCTCTGCCACTGTCATATGAACACGTTTTGGACGCATCTAAATACGTTGTCACCTAACTATTGTCCTCCTAACTCAAGTATACTGGATCCAACGTACAAGATACATACGTGACAACATTAATTGATAAGATTCACGTCGTGAATACTCTAGATCGAACAAATTAAAAATACTCTAAGCACATGCTAATGACACGTTAAGAAGTTCCAGTGGAATATTATTTTCAATAATTAACTCAGAATCAAAACTTTTCATAAGACGTTTACTTCATGCATCCACCTGGTCTCTCTCTCTCTCTCTCTCTCTCTCTCTCTCTCTCTTTCACTTTCACGAGAGAGACAAACCAACGATATACTTTCCAAAAATAGAATTAAAAAGAGGCCAGATGGCGTTATCAAACAGGCGAATTGCGATCCTCCCAATTGGAATTCGTCACGCATGTGGAGTGGTAGGCACCAAATACTCTCATTCATTTGTCGGTGGTTCAAACCTCATTAACTATAACTAACAATACTGATGAGGCTAAGCAAAAAAAACAATACTGATGAGGAAAAAAAATTGAAGTCGTCACACAACCCAATGTAAACAGAAGCGGCCGGAAGCCACGTGTCGCCATACACGCGCCGAGCAACAGCTGGCCGGACAGGTGTCCACCCTTAAGCTCATCAGAATATCCTATAAATGTGGATTTGGTGGTGAATGTTGCTCAAACCATCTCTACTCACAACATTCCAATCAATTTTCCATATCAAAGTCTCTGTCTCATCTCTCAATCATCAGTTTTTCAGCTGTAAGCCTGTAACATAAAAAAAGCGTGAAAAATGGCAAGTGAGGATCAGAAGAACAATGCCGGTGAAACCATGGGCCAGGCTCAGGTAATTATATATTGTCATTTTATTTAATTTAGGTTGTGTAAATGTGAACTAACGATTGTTAAATTTAATTGCATGCATGGGAATGATCATGATACTATAATTGTAGTTCTTTTTTAATAAACAAATTCTTAGTTTGTGCAATATTTTTAATGATTCCTTAATTTAAGGGAAATGATTTCCACCCACCCCTTTTATCCCCCACACACTCCCTTTTTGTCTTTATTCAACTTGAAATTACCAAATTACCCTTACTTCAAGAGTCACATTTTCCATATGAAGGTTCAATTTGGTAATTTCAGGTTGAATAAAGACAAAAATGGAGTGTGTGGGGATAAAAGGGGGTGTTGAAATCATTTCCCTAATTTAACTGCATGGTAATCATAATTGGTGATGGTATGATTCAGTGACTGCCACGACATAATCTGTCTTTTCATAATTCTTTATTAGTTTTAAAATTAGAGTATAGTAAATTCGTTCACAATTTTTTCCCCGCGACATCACATTGTTATATACTGGTAGTTATATTGCTATCATTCAATATGCAATATCAAATACATTTACACCAATAAATATTAGTTTTTTTTTTTATCTCAAAAAATTATTTATATTTTCAATCGTGGGCTTACGATTATTATTACTTTCTCGTTTGCAGGAGCAGACGGGCGGCATTAGAGATAACATGAAGCAAAAGGTCCAAGAAACCAAGGAGAAGGCTTCCCAGACGACCCAAACCGCGAAAGAAGGGACCACCGACACCAAGAACCAAACCGGTAGTAAAATCTCCGAAAAAACCGGTGCGGCCAAGGGCAAGGTGGGGGAGAAGGTCCAGTTGACCAAGGACTCGATCGAAGCCGGGAGAGAAAATACCAGGAACGCCATCGGTACCAAGGTGGACCAAGCCAAGAGCGCAGCGACAGGAGCAAAGGATGCCGTGAAAAATGCCTTCGGCAAGGGTAATAAGGAGGATCCTAACGAAGACACTGCCGAGGAGGACAACAATTAGTTTTTTGAAAATTGGGAGTGCTTGGTGAATATTATTGTTGTTGTTATTGTTTGTATTTTGCTTTTAATTTATGTTTGTATTTGGTTTGATATGGTACGTTGTTGGATGTCTTTGGTGTCATGTGCATAATAAAATATACTTCATATCTTTATTTTGTATTGGGATCCTCTTGTCTTTTCTGCAAATCTCGTGTCGGTGCTTCATAACTGAAAGCTTGGCTTGAAAATTTAACTCACTTCAAATGTGTGGATGTTCGATTTATTATATATTTTGTTTTTTTGATTTATTATATGTGGAGTTTTAATTAAGTTGAACTACTTTGCTTGCTATAAACATCTTTCAGCACTTTAAAAGAGACACATCCAGTATTATCACCAAAGCAGTGAAATGAAAATAATGAGCAATCACTTGGATTTGCCGGGGTGTTGGGTGGTGATAGCAGGGTCAACTCAAGGATTTTGAGTGCCCTAGGCCTAATATAAAATTTGTGCCCTTCAGATAGGGGTGTAAACGAGTCGTGCACCAAGAGGCATCCACTCCCTCTACAAATAATCTCCTACACCCAATAATGCTCTTTGCTGGCCGAGAAAGTTGAAGGGCACTTGAGGACTAGGCCTAAAAAAGAGTCCCACGCAAGCCCAATACTAAAATGTATGTGAGTGCCCTTAATTTTTTTACTTTTTTGGATGCCCTAGGTCTAGACCTCTTGAGCCTAGGGCCTGGGCCAGAGTTTGGGTGGCAGCGGCAGTGGCAAAGTCAACTTAAGGTAATTGGGGGCTTCAGGCGACAATTTAAAAATAGACCTTTTCACGTAGGTTAATGTTACTCCCTCCGTCCCTTTTATAGTGTATACCTTTTCATTTTGGGTCGTACCTTAGTAAGTGTGTGTTTTGAAAAGTTAGTGGGTACATTTTCTCTTTTGCCCTTAAAAGTAGAATCATTTTTAAAAAGTTAGTGGGTATTATTATATTGATAAGTGTAAGTAATGGAAAGTAGATGTAAAAATTGTAAAAGTTGATGTGAGAGAAAAATAGTTTGAATTCTCAGGTAACACACTTAAAAAGGGACGGAGGGAGTAAAATTTATTAATTATTTTAGATGCAAAATAATTCGGGAGTGAAAGAGTAAGAACTTCATTAATGAGAAATAATATAACCTACCGTATGCATCTAATTAATAGACAAATTACACACAAGAAAGACAAATAGCACAACTAAATCAAACGATACATCCAGTGATAAAGTTGGATTACTGTATAATGAATTGAGGTGCCACGTGACCGGGCCGTACTACAGATAATCCTAGCATAAAGGTACGATACACGGCCGAGACCCATGCCACGTGTCCACCTCGTACTATCTCTTACTGCAGTTGGTTGGTACGGCCCAACCACTTGCTGATGGGGATTAGTGCTCCTGCGCTGAGATGAATATTGATCCTTCGTTCTTGCTCATTCTCTGCTCATTGGTCGTCATCCGAATGCAAGGCCCGGCCTGGCGGAGATGATTGGGGCCGTTCAGGCTCAATTATGCGGATTGGGCTGAATTGTATTGGATTTAATTATTCCGGCCCACTACAATATCCTCAATGCCCGTTGCTTAGCAAAGATGGCTTTAATTTCATTTATGCGGCATCCAGTAGTTACAGGCGAATAACAACTTTTGGATAGGGCAAATGCAGATTTATCTATTCTTTCGTAGCTCTTGTTTTGGTTTTGTTGTTCTTTCCTTATATACTGCTATTTATCTATTGAAGTCCTTGTTCTTTGTAGGGAAAAAAAAAAAAAACTTTCTATGATTATTTGTCCTTCCCCCATATCTTCCCTATTATTATCCTTACATAAGTTACGTACCCTTTACAATTTTTTTTTTGTAAGACCTTTACAATTTTGACAGCTGATAAACAAACCATAATAGCTAGGGCGTAACACCTTTATTGCTTTCCACCCTAACCTTAGAAGCGAGTATAAGTAAACCGGCTCCACGTAGTTATCTTTTTTGCCATTCGATATATATCAGTAGGTGGTTAGTGGGAATTAATGAATTAGTCCAGAGAGGGTCTAAAAGATATCCATAGCCCTAAATCCCAAACACCTCTAACGAGGTTCGAACCCTTATCTCACTTGTGGGAGAACCAGGAGATAACCGCTAGGTTACGAGCTCTTAGTTCCACGTAGTTATCTCAGACACAGATGTGAAGCACTACTCTTGGGACATGTGTTAGATGTTACGTACTTAATTAAAATATGTCGCAGATTGTTTATAGTTTTAGTTAATTAGTCGACATTTTATGAACACTGAAGCACAATGAGACTACTCTAAACCGGCATCCACCTGTACGTTCACTCTCTTTCTTTATCAAGAGAGAGTGACAAAACAACGATAAGAGGCCCAAAAAAAGAAGAGAAATGCCAAATGGCGTTATAAAACAGGCGAATTGTCAATGATTTTTTCTCAAATAAATTTGTCACATAGCCCAACGTAAACAGAAGCAGCTGGAAGCCATGTCTTTAGTAGACACGATTCGAGATTATTTGGTGCTAATGCGAAATCAATGATTTTTCCTCAATTAAATTTGCCACATAACCCGACGTAAACAGAAGCAGCTGGAAGCCATGTCTCCCACAGCCTCCCTCTCATATTATCCTATAAATATGCATTAGGTGAATGCAACTCAAATTATCTACTCACAATATCGATCGATCTCAATCGATTTTCCATATAAAAGTTAATTTCTCCCATCCCTCTCTCGATCATCAGTTCTTTTTTTTTTTTTTCCAGATCTAACCGAAAGTCCGAAAAATGGCAACTGAGGATCAGAAGTACCAAGCCGGTAAAACCAAGGGCCAGGCTGAGGTAAATGATTAGTTTGGACGTAAAAATCATTTTACTTGTTTTCCGGTATTTGGTAGTACTAATAAATAAGGGGAAAATGTTTTACATGTAAAACCTTTTCCTGCAATTGGAGGAAAATGACTTTTTGAAAAAGAAAAAAAGTCAGGCAAGTCATTTTCCAATGTTAATGAAAACAAAAATGGTCCTTTTGGCAAATTCATTTTACATGAAAAATATTTTACGTGCAAACAAACGAAGCCTCTTATCACTATGCTTTTACTAATATGGATCGACTCATGGGCTTACGATTATCATGGCTTTCTCGTTTGTAGGAGAAGACGAGCAACTTGACCGATAACATGAAACAAAAGTTCGAAGAAACCAAGGAGAAGGCCTCCGAGACTGCCCAAACCGTGATACACGGAACCAACGAGACCAAGAACCAAACCGGCAGTCACATTTCCGAGAAAACCGGTGCGGCCAAGGACAAGGCAGGGGAGGAGGTCCAAGAAGCCAAGGAGAAGGCCTCCCAGACGGCCCAAACCGCGAAAGACCGGACCACCGAGTCTAAGAACCAAACCGGCAGTGTCATCTCTGAAAAAACCGGTGCGGCCAAGGACTCGGCCCAAGAAGGAAAAGACAAGACCACTGGTGCCCTAGGTATGAAGGCGGACCAAGTCAAGAGTGCGGCGGCGGGTGCCGCGGATGCAGTGAAAAATGCCTTCGGCATGGGTAACAAGGAGGAGGGTGACAACAATTAGTTTTTGAAAACTCCAAGTTCTTCTCTATTATTGTTGTTGTTGTACTTGTTTTTCATTTGTGTTGTTATTTGGTTTTGTTATGGTGGGGATGCTTGTGTTTGTTTCGAGTCATGTTTGAGGTGATACCTGTTTCTCTTGATTGAATAATACTTACTCCTTTCCTTTTTTGGCTGTTCTAAAATTGATGTTCATTTGTGAAAACCAATGACCAAAATCTGATAAATTTCCTTGTTTGCCCGCCCTTCTTATTTAAGCAAAGGGTCTTGCTAACGGGCGCAATGCATCATTGCATCCGTTAAGGGTACAAAAAAGTATATTTATTGGGTCCTACATGTACTATATATAAAGTACACTTTTAAAATACAAGTGGTAAATTTTTAATGAATTCTTGAATAATTTTTATTTCCTTAATCTAATTTAATTATTCTTAATCAATTCCTCAATCGTAACAGGAAAGGAATTCAGGGCGATATTTTGTTTTTTTAATCGGCGAAAGAATTTTATTAAAACTGGACAATGGTACATCGAGGGAAAAAAGCCACCACCAACCAAAAGAGCAATATTGTTGGTTAAATTGCAGATGAAATCTGAAGCACGGTTTAGTAAGATACGAACGTGACACAATAAGGCCTTGTTCTCCAATAGATTTTAGGTAGATTTTATGAAAATCTCATAAAATGGGCATTTTATAGAGAGGTGATAAAATGAAATTGTTTTCCTAATTGATAAAATGTAGTAGTTTTCCTATAGGTTTTAGGAGGATTTTATGAAAATCTTATAAAATGACATTTACATTTTATGTGTTGAGATTGAAGTATCATAAAATGTGAGATTTTATGTAACTAAAATCTATTGGAGAACAAGACCTAAAATGTTTTCCAAACACATCATGAACACTCTAGATCACATTAAAAATATTTTGCACACTTGCATGCTAATGGCTCATTCACGGTGAACGATAGGATTGGTCTCTCAGGATTAGTCGAGTTGCACGAAAACTAGTCCAGACACCTGGTTATAAAAAATAAAAAAAATTGGTGGCTCGTTGAGCATGGCTACCAATATAAATGGAATCTGATCACATGGCTACCAATATCCAATTAATTTTATTTTTTGCATGAATGACCTAATTAACATTACCGAAAAATTGAATAGTTTCGATTCAAAGTACAGATTATAGATGACCCACAATTGAGGTCACTACGAGAGTTTAGTGACTTGTGTCACTATGGGAGCCTCAAATCCATAACATCGAAGTGGAATAAATTTTACTTATTCGCAAGCGGTGGACACCGTGGGGTTTCCACCATCACTTCTGGACACGTAGATTTGTTGTCGTAATCTGAGTTGTTCATCTTGTAGGGCCCGCAAAATATCATATTTATATATAAAAATCAATTTGATCAGACATCGATAAGCATATCAAAAGTTGAATTTTAATTTATAAAATCGACAGTCTAATTCTTTCGAAAACTTTAAAGTTACTGTTTTATAAACCGAATTTCAATTTTCGATAAACATATCAATGTACGATCAAATATATATATTTTTTTGCGTAACTAGAATTTCTTGCGGAGTGCGAATCCAACAAGATAAACATTTCAAATTATTACGACAAACACACGATAAAACTTACTATTGTGGCAGAAAACCCACGGTTTTCCAGTGCCGGCGAAAGAATTTAAACTCCACAGAAAAACAAAGAGACACAAAACAACGATTCCCCTTTCCAAAAATAGGCGCCAGATGGCGTTATCAAACAGGGTAATCGTCATTCTTGTGATCCTCTCAAATTATTCTAATGATTTTACTCCAATTTGCTGATAATTTAAAATTCCTTCACACAACCCAACGTAAACAGAAGCAGCTGGATACAACAGTACCACCTGTCCCTATACACGCGTCAAGAAGTAGGACAGGTGGCCTCCCTTAAGATCATCACAAAATCCTATAAATATATGCATTTGGTGAATGCTGCTCAAATCCATCTCTAATCACAAACATTTCCAATCGATTTAGTAATTTCCATCTCTCATCAGTTTTTTTCAGCTGTAAACAGACAGAAGAAGTTAGTGAAAAATGGCAACTGAGGATCAGAAGTACCAAGCCGGTGAAACCATGGGCCAGGCTCAGGTAATTCTCATTTTAATTAATTAGTTTCTGCAATACTACTCCTTTTCTCAAAAGAATATAATATTTTGTGTAATATGGTGAATTAGTATTTGATCCCACATTTTGTATACTCATGGTGAATTGAGAGTTCTTGTCTTCCACAAGGACGGACGGACGCAAGAGCCGGCTATGCACTCTGGTGCTTGTCCAATCGAAAGCACTTTGCTTTGTCCCTTTGTCCCACTGTGGACAGGGTCCTTTTGTCCCACTGTGGACAGGACAGGGTTCGAGTCTTATTATTAGCTAGGACTGGTACCTGCTGAACTTGGTAATCGGGCAGTGGTTGTTCGGTCACCTTGATATGGTTCCTTCTTCATACCAAAAGAAAAAGAAAAGGTTTCTCCGTGGAACCGGGAACCGTTTGACCCAAGTTTCAAAAATTTCTTATAAATATAGTACTAGTAAATTTTTAGAATTTTTACAACTACATATAGAGTCCCCGTAATTTTTTTTTTATAATGTTCGCTCAATGAATCATGGTGTCCGTTCCTGGTCGTCCCCAATGTAGAGATTTTAACACATTTTTAGATGTCTATTTTTTTGTGTAAGGAGCACATTTTGTGGGTTAAATATAGCATTGGCTTAAGGCTTTTTCCTTTGTGGGTTTTCTGTTTTTGCAGGAGAAAACAGGCCAAATGACCGAGAACATGAAGCAGAAGGCGCAAGAAGCCAAGGACCACGCCTCCCAGACAGCCCAAGCCGCGAAGGACAAAACCACCGAGTCCAAGGACCAAACCGGCAGCTACATCACAGAAAAAAAGGACCAAGCCGGCAACTACATCTCCGAAACAACCGGTGCGGCCAAGGACAAGGCTGGGGCGGTCGTCCGGTCGACCAAGGACACGGCTCAAGCCGGAAAAGACAAGACCACCGGCGCTGTCGCTAGTACAGCGGACCAGGTCAAGAGCACCGCGGCAGGCGCCACGGAGCAAGTCAAGAGCGCCGCGGCGGGCGCGGTGGAGGCCGTGAAAAATACCTTGGGCATGGGTAACAAGGACACTTCCAATGGGGACAAGAACTAGTTTTTGGGGGGAAATTGGAAGTGCCTTGTTGACATATTATTGTCGTTGTTGTTGTACTTGTTTTGATTTTTGTTTTGTACTTTGTGTTATTATGGTACTACATTGTTGGAGTCTTTTGTTCGATCGAGTTGCCTAGCTCTATGTTTGAGGTGATTCACTTTTATCTTCTTTGATGTTGTTGATCACGCTTGAGTCTTACCGTGTTCCATGTGGTAGTTTGGGTTCAAGTGCCTCCGCATCATGTATGTACGTTTCATAATGATTACTATTAATCTTACATTTTCTCTGTCTCCGTCTCTCTCTTAATGTTAGTCTTGTTTTTTTTGTTTTGGCTGTCTCAAAATTTTAATCCATTTGTAAAATCAAGGATGAAAGCATGGTAAATGTGGGAGTGACTTCCCCGGAGTGACCCCTTTGGACCGTCCTGGACGCTGAAGGTAGGGGAGCCACTGTGGCCTCGCCGTGATCCTGGCCGCTGTGGCCGGAGTGTCATATATTCACCCTTGAACTGTAGAAGGAAGGGCCCCATCTCTCCCCAGTTGGCTTTTGTCCAAGTGTGGCACCTCGTACTTGTATTCCCTTTGAACTTTCATCCCTTCAATCATACTCCTAAGCTTGCAAAGTTAAAATAATACCTGATCAAGCCTTTCCGGTGATAATTCTTCAAACGATTCTGGTACGGCATTGACAAGTTCGCATCGATCGTAGTTGGAGGTTGATATGATGACCGAATATCAAACCCCTCTTTAGTTACAGCTTCAAGAAATGGAGTGTCAAAACAGATGAATATTTTTTGGTTTCGCGTTATCTTGTTGAATGAAGATGGTTTCATTTCATCACACTAGACCGTGGCTATTTAAGACTGAATGGCAGGAAGTACTTTCTCTATCAAACACGAGCGAAAAACATCTTTGGTTACTGATATAATTGCCCGCCCATGTCTCCGTTGTTTCGGAATGCCCGATTATTGCTACTCCATTTTGCAGATTCCTTAAAGGTGAACAGAAAAATTCCATTAATCCTGCTCGGAAAAAAAGTTTTATTTTTAGCGTCATCAAACCTTGGTCGTGCAACTATCGCTAAAAAACATGACTTTCATAATGAATCTTTTGCTTTTGCAAGTCCACAACGTTTCGTGTTCTCAGGGAAGTAAATAATACCTCTCTGATTCCTGGGATTAGTAGAATCACTTCTCGTCAATGTGGTCTTGAACATTGGTTGGCTCTCAAGGCCCGATTGGATGCGGGACGAGGATTGGTGAGATAAAATAAAAAAGGGATAAGATATTAAGGGGTAGTATTATTTAGTACTGGTGGATCCATATTGATATGACATTTATGAAGGGGATTAAATAGTAGATTTGGATGAATTTGTGATAAAGTGGGATAAGGTTATGTGGATAATGCAAAAACCTGACAAATGACTTATTTGCCCTTGTGCATGAGTCATATTACATTTTACGATAAAATAAATACATAAATACAATATTAATTATTTTAATTATACTTGTCAACAAATATGATATGATAATTCTTTTTATTAATTATATCTAAAATTAAAATATTTAATTATTTTTTAAAAATATTCATTTTAATAACTATGCATACCACCTAATTTATTTATTTGTTTTTATAGTACTCCAGGATTTCTTATAGTTTACAGTTGGCATTAATAACCTCAGATTTGTCCCAGGAGACCAGTCCCGTATAGATTTCCTAGCTTTTTGCATCGATTAACTTATCCAACAATATCAGTAGTTACCTTATTAATTTTTTAACAATATTAGGCATCCCCTCCGCGGCAAAGAACAGAATAAAAAATCAGATGATTCTAATTTCTAGAAGTTAAAAAAAATCGGTGCAAAAAAAATATATTTTTGGAGATGAGTGACAAGGGGGAGAGGTGTTACCATAGTTTTAAATAGTGATATCGGTAAATTGCAAACCGGCGTATCGAACTATACCAAAGGAATCAGGTGTAGGCGGTCGTGAATTTTTTAATTTTTGGGGCGTATCGGCCGATACGGTATGTATTGAGCCTCCAAATCCCGAGGCGAACCGGTAGATACAGTACGTATCCGCCGATATTCATCAAAATTATGGATGTTATTAATTAGTAAAGGAGGAGGGGGATAGAGGGGTATTAAATTGGGACGGAGATAACTCATCCCCCGTCCAACAAATTTCAAACCAAGTATTAATATGTTGGACCAGAATAAGAATAAGAGGAAGGGGATGAGTTATACCCCTCTCACAGCCAAACGAGGCCCCAAGGAAGTTAGGCTCAAGGGTTGAAAGACAAAAGTGGAGTCTAGCTTTTTTACTTTCTTCCGACAGGTATGGCATCTGAATGCGGACTTATTGCACCTTTTTTGATTCGTTAATGAAGTGTTTGATTTTTTTTATTTCGGAACATTCAAGGCCTCCAATAACGATCGAATAGACATCAGTTCCGACGGATTTGGGGCGCCTGTCCTCCCGGGACAGCAGGCCCCCAATCCAGTTCCGGATTTGGGGGGCCTATTGTCCCTGAATGACAGCAGGCTTTGCTGAGCTTTGATGCGGTGATGTTTTGATGTTGAAAAACTTGATGTGGGAGTGGCTTCCCCGGAGTGACCTCTTTGGACCGCCCTGGACGCTGAAGGTAAGGGGGAGTCGTTGTGGCCTCACCGTGATCCTGGCCGCTGAGCAAAGCAAGCAACCTGCACACTGAACAACCGTGTTAGTGCCTAGCCCGGACGGTGGTTGCCCGGGACGGCACTCCGACGGCCTAGT